>JBBBDQ010001385.1:2797500-2990000 GCA_037127315.1 Ascarosepion bandense
CCTAAAAGTAATAATCAACATTAATTTAAAATTAGTAAACTTCCTTAATGTAACACTGGGCTTAGTAAATAATACTTATCAATATGTACTCTCATACATAAAACCCAGCAAGTATCCATTATACATCCACCCAAAGTCTAATCACCCCAACAAGTATAATCAAATATGTACTCTCCTCCATATAATATAGAATTAGTAACTACTTTTTCTAGTTAAGAAGTATTTTATAAACATAGACATTTTTATAATAATGCATGAAAGAATAGTGCCTATAAAGACCATAATATCAAATAAATAAAAAAGATATGACTACAACAGAAAAAATAGAAATAGGAAAATCATTTGGTATACACCTCCTTTTAACCAGTTAGGGCTGAAGTTTTTCAATCTAATTGAAAAACATTTCCTTAATAATAACCCTCTAAGTAAAGTTTTTAATAAAAATATCCTGAAATTAAGTTATAATTGTGCAAATAATCTAGAAAAAATTATTAAAAATCCTAATAAATCTTAAATCAGTTTGTAAACCAAAGTAACAATAATTATCCAAATAATGAAAATAACAATAATACAAATTTATGTAATTGTCGAAATCCTAACAATTGCCCACTGGAAAATAGGTGTCTAGCAAATTCTGTTGTGTACCAATGTACTATAACATCAAATGAAAACCTAAATATTAAAAAAGTTTACATTGGATCTACTAAGAACATGTTTAAGCAGCATTGGTATTTGCATTTAACTTCCTTCAAAATAACATGTACCGAAACCAAACATCACTTTCTGTATATTTTTGGAAGTTAAAAGGTACAAACAAAACCCCCTAAGTAAAATGGCAAATTCTTGAAAAACAACAATCTGTAAGTCATTCTATGATATCTGCCCTCTGTGCTCGAAAGAAAAGCATCAAATTTTAAGGTTCCTAAAAATAAGGTACTACTGAATCATAGAGATGAATTGATGGTCTTATGTAAACATCGAAAATATTTTTCTCTAAAATTACAATTGTTCATTTATAACTTATGCTCCAATATAATACAATACTTATTTGGTTTTCATAGCTACAATATGCCTTAATTAAGTGCCATACCTGATACACGCTTAGGTGATCATGTCATGAAAGAGACATGATTGACTGGGCAGAAGATTATCTCGCAGTAGGTTGCCATTACTTTCTGCTGTAGATTGGTTGCCAATCAAGGCTATAAAACCCAATATGTCCTGTTAGTTAACCCATAACTGGAGGGGAGAGATGGATTAATACCTTTCCCAAGGGTATTTGTGTGTAAGTGAATGCAACAAATTCAACTGGAATTTGAACTCGGCACCCCGATTTCTCATTCTGTGTCGATATCCACTGCACCACTGCTTATATAGAACACATTAAAATTTCCCTTCTCTGATTCCATGCACCTATGGCTTAGTGGGTAGTGACTGTAACTGAGACCGAATCGATCGAGTTTCAATCTCAGCCAGAAGCAAGTGGGTATGTCTAGTCACACTGATGAGCTGTGATACAGCGAAACGGGCTTGTATGTGGATGATTAATAGATATATATATATAATCTATTTACGCACTTACATGGCAATTGAGCACTATGGAGAAACAGACTTTAAAAACTGTATTCATTCAGTAATGAATTTGAATACTCTTGGCTACTGTAAAAATGTGCTGAACTGCAGTAAGCTCTCAATTCCCCCCCTCTACTCAATGAATTTGAGGTCCTCACATCTTCAACAGACAAAGCTGAGTGCTTCACTCACAGAGTCTCCGCTAACTCGACACTGGACTCATCTGGAGTATATGTACCCGACTTCCTTGTCTGAACCCTGGCTCAACTGACTGACATACTAATTACTCCCTCAGTGGTTTCCAAAATAATTTTTAAGCTTGACTCTCATAAGACGAGCGGTGGCGACAGAATACCAATCATTGTCCTAAAGAAATGTGCTTCTGAACTCTCCTCTGTTCTCTCTAAACTAAATAACTACTGCCTTTCTGCTGCTTGCTTTTCTGCCTGCTGGAAATCCTCCTTTATGGTTCCTATATATATAAATACTGGAGAACCATCTGACTCCACTAATTATCACCCTATCAGCCTCCTACCGATCTTGGGCAAAGTGTTCAAAGCCATCATCAACACCGAGGTGGTACAACATCTCTCAGTCCACAGACTCTTCTGACAATCAGTATGGTTTCTGCTTCACCAGGTCTACTGCTGATATGCTCACGACCATCACTGAGTATATACACCAGGCCCTTGACAAGAATGGCGAAGCCCAAACTGTTACTCTTGACATCTCCAAAGCATTTGACAGAGCCTGGCATGCTGACCTTCTATGTAAGCTGCAGGGCTATCGTATAACTGGACAATTGTTTGACCTAATCCAGGCATTTATTTCAAATCATACAATGAAGGTAGTATTGAACGGACAAGCCTCCCAATACTATCGCACGAATGCGGGTGTCCCTCAAGGCTCTATTCCAGGTCCTACACTTTTCCTTATCTATATTAACGATCTCCCCAATGTAATAAGTTCCCAAGTAGGCATATAGGCTGATGACACTACGGTTTACTCTTGTCTCGATCAAAGATCTGCCAAGGCTGACAAAGTAAACCTTGCTGCCAAGCTTGAAAAGGACCTCCAATTCGTGGTGGACTGGAATAAGAAATGGCTCATAAATTTTAATGCTTCCAAAATGAAGCTGCTATCTATTAACCATCACAGACAATTGTTCCTCCCACCCTTTAAGTAATGGATCAGGCTTCTCTCTCTAAAAGTAAAACACTGCACCTCCTCGGATTACCTCTCACATCAGACTTCAAGTGGGATAACTATATAGAATCCATAGCTAAATCCGCTGCTATGAAAGTCGGTTCTCTGTGTAGGGCCAGGAAGTTTTTCCTGTTCAAAACAATCCTGCACATATACAAATATACCATTCACCCATGCATTGAATGTTGCTGCCATATCTGGTCAGGTGCTCCTGCTATCCACCTCGGTGTCTTCGACCAAATTCAACGGAGAATCTGTAATGTGATCGATCCCGACTTGGCAGTTAGGATACAGTCACTTTCTCACTGACGCAGTGTGGCTTTACTGTGTCTCTTCTACAAATATTTTCATGGCTTCTACTCTGATGAACTTAGCTCATTGGTACCCACAATATATATTAATTTCCTCAAGCAATTAACTTGATTAGCAACTAGGTTCCACCCTTTTACAGTGAAACTGATAAATTGTAAACACAAATTCTACTTCAGCAGCTTTTCCTCTCGCACTTCCCGCCTGTGGAATTCCCTTTCGCATACTTGCTTTCCTGACAGCTATGTAAAGTCAATAGTCATCTCACTAACATACATCCTCTCTCTCATGCTTTTTTTCTCCGACCACCCCACTCTCATCAGTATCTCTTCCTTCTCATACTCTCTTCCTGACACTCCCTGTAACCTGTTACTCTTTCTTATAACATTTCTCCTATCCTATGTAACCCCCTGCACAACAGTGACAGTAAAATATCTTGCCTGGGGCCACACAATTATAAAAAAAAATCATCCTATGTATGACGATAAATTACATCTGGCAGCAAAGCCTCTGATTAGAAGGTTTTGAGAAGCGTAGAACTTGTTTGGGTAGTAGCACCTGTTAGGATCCCAGCTATGGGCAAATAGTGAGAATCCAAACTGGAGTCAAAACAGGAAAATAAAAAAGTACACTATAAATAATTACCAGCAATAAATTTGGGGAGAAAAAATAATAACCAAAGCTCACAAGAAAATATCGGAATTAAATGACCCATAAAGTGTTGATATGCTGTTAAACCAAACCAAACTACTCAAATCAGCTGTGATGTTTATTTGCTTGTGTCAAACATTTTTTGAAAATGTCATTCTCAACAAATTTGAATTCATTTCATGACCTTTCCAGTCTTCAGGATTTTCATCTTAGATTCGAAGTGTTACAAAGACGCTCAAAATCGGCACAGATATTTTTTCATCATAAACTATAAACAGAATACATATCATCTTTTTCTATGTGCCATGTTCTTTCAGGACATCAACAATCATGGTTCTCCACACTTTTCCAGTCCTTTGCAGCTCCTAATAAATTTTGTCTTTTTTTACTACCTCTCCTAAACCTTTCTCCACCATCCATTTACTCAAACACTCGAGGTAGATTATGTGTTGTTTTCCTCTGTCCCTCTTGCCTTCAATCTATCCTGTAAGGTCAATAGACATCTCCTGACACACTAACTCGCATCCATTCTCTCAAACACTCTTCCCATCTACCCAACCCTCATCCTCGGTATTCTTACCAATCTATCACCCTCCTTCTGACTCTTTCTCATCACTTTCCCCTATGTAACCCCCTGTGCAATAGTGGCAGTGGAATGCCTTACATGGGGTGAAATGATTTTTTTTTTTTTTTAAAAAGTGTCAAATTTTCCAAGATCTCCTTATGTGTCGTATAAATTTCAACTCTGTTCCTGATGTTAGGTATTAGAGTCCATTTTATTTTAATTTTCTCTAAAACTTTGTCATTGCTGACATGTTCAGTCCATGGTATTCTCAGCATCCTTCTGTAGAACCACATTTCTGTTGCTTGTAGTCTCTTCATCCTCTGTGTTGACTTCATCATTGTTCACATGTTCAGTCCATGGTATTCTCAGCATCCTTTTGTCGAACCATATTTCTGCTGCTTCAAGTCTCTTCATCTGTGAGGAGTGTTCAGCATTCACTGCCACATAGGAGGACTGATATTACATAACAGTTCAGTACTCTTTTCTTAGTTTCTGTTGCTTCAAGTCTTTTCCTCATCTGTGAAGAGATTGTTCAGCATTCAATGCCATATAGGAGGACTGATATTACATAACAGTTCAGTACTCTTTTCTTTGTTTCTGTTGCTTCAAGTCTCTTCCTCATTTGCAAAAAAGATTCTCTAGCATTCACATTTTATTTACCAAAGACGTATACCAAAGCAACCAAATATTGTATAACCTGCAAACAATGTTGATGATTGGCTTCAAATATTAGATTGTCCCAAAGGTTTGTAAACACTTGCGAAAAATTGAATTTTTATCCAATTTTGCATTTATATTGTTATAGTGATCTTCATCTTTGTATTCCACATGGCAATTGATAAAATTGAGCTGCGAGTTTTGATTCGTTTCTGCTGGAAGCAAAGTCTTTCAACCAGAAAAGCTGCAGAAGAGATTTGTGCTGCCGAAGGTGAAGGAACAATTGCATATGCAGTGATCTCAAAGTGGTACAAGCGTTTTGATTCTGGCGACATGAGTCTTGAATATAAGCCTTGTTCGAGATGGCCATTAAAGTTGGATGATGGAGACTTGCAAACTGGGTTGGACATTGCACCTTCATCGAGCACTCAAGAATTGGCTGATGAGCTTGGAGTTGGCAAATTGCCAATTTACCAACATTTGAAGCAACTTGATTTTGTTCACAAAAAGCCACGCCAAGATCTGCACAAACTCACTGAAGCACAAGCCAACAGACAAGTTGAAATTTGCTGTCAATTGCTTAGCAATCCATTGGACAAGTGTTTTTGGAAGCGCATTGTGACATCCAATGAGAAATAGGTCTATCTGGTCCAGCACAATTGAGACAAGCGATGGGTTCCGAAAGGGCAAGAGACACCATCGGTTCCAAAACAAGATTGATTCGGCAAGAAAGTCATGTTGTGCGTTTGGTGGAACTTTGAAGGAATCATTCATTTTGAGTTGGTTCCGAATGGTCATACCATCAGTGCCGATGTTTACTGTCAGCAACTTGAGCGGGTCTACGAAAAGTTGAAGCAAAAGTACCCGACTCTGATCAACCGAAAGCGCACTTTGATGCAGCAGGACAATGCCAAGCCACACACCGCCAGGAAGACCAAAGACAAGTTTGAAGAGCTGGACGGCATTGAAGTTCTGCCACATTCAGCCTACAGTCCTGACTCTGCTCCATCAGATTACAGCCTTTTCCGTGCAATACAAAACTTTCTGAAGGGCTGCCAATTCAACTCATTTGATGAAGTCAAGGAAACGTGTCAAGAATTCTTTGCTTCGAAGCTGGCTGAATGGTACTTTGACCAGATCTTGCAGATCGATGGGAAAAAGTCTTGGAAAATGATGGTCTTTATTTTGAGCAATAATTTTTGTTGTTTTTGCGAGTAAAATTTCAATTTTTTGCAAGTGTTTTCAGGTAACCTTAGATTACTTGGCAAGTAAAATTTCAATTTTTTGCAAACTTTTAAGACATCCTAATATGACGATGGACAACATGTATATAAAAATATACCAACTTATTCAGCTTATTCTCTGCAAGGTGACAGTTGTGTATAAAGAAGTAGTCAGAGGAAGCATGTGCATATTGAGGGTTAGGAGTGATGGCTGGAGTTGTTTTGAGTCCCAGCTTCATCTGCTCTCTCGGCTCTCTCCTCTGTGTCAACCTGGGAAAACTCGGTCTTATATATATAAGTTCAGGCTCTGACAAGTTTCACCCAATTATTTGATCCCTGGGCAAGTGTAATCACCAATTATCTTTGGCCAGTTTCATTTTGACATAATCACATCGTTCAAAGTTTTTCCAACTTTGACACAATGCCTGTTTATTTCATTGTTTCTGACAACCAAAAACATATTTTTGTTGGCTTACTAAAATATAATTAATTCCTTTGTTTTATAATTCCGAAATAATTTAATGTAAGTTATATTCTGTCTTTAAACATTGTTTCTGAATTTTTTTGCTTTTGACCAAATAATTTAATTAAATTATATTCTGCAGATCACAGACCACATTCTATTGTGTATATTTCATGATCTTGAAAACTAGCATTTTTGACACAATACACTGTTTATTTTTTCTGCATTCCAGCTTCGACTGAAATCATCACTTCTTTCTCCCCTTTGACAGGAATAAATTTTTTTTCAAGTTCATTTATATTCTGTTGGTTCCTAAATGATATAACACACTGCCATAGAGGAGGAATGATATTACGTAACAGTACAGTACTCTTTTCTTTGTTTCTGTTGCTTAAAGTATCTTCTTCTGTGAGGAGATTGTCCAACACTTAATGGCATATTAGGAGGACTGATATTAAATGAGTTCTGTACTTCTTTTTTATTTCTAACTGGATTTATTATTTTTTAATACTTTGCTTAGCTTTTGAAAGGCATCTTTAGCAGTATATAAACTCATAATCATAAAAATGAGAAATATACATAAAGTAAAATATATTCTTCTGCCTAAAAGCTGTTGAATTAAATATATCTTAACTTATTTATAAATGGAACTTTGTCTGTGTGTGTCCTTTACCTATAGACTCCAAAATGGCTGAACCAATTTTCTTGAAAATTTACACAGTTGTACTAATAGCGTCTGCGAGTGTTCTTAGCTAGGTTTTGTGTTGAGATACCCCTGATAAATATCAAAAATCGATAATAAAAAAAATTATAGAAGGAGTGGTCCGATTTCAATCAAATTTGATACACTCATAGACAAAGACATAAGAAACGATATTCAGAAGTTTCAAGGTTGTAGTTCTTACAATAGTGCAGAAAATCAGTAATATATATATATATATATATAAAAGGCAAGATGTGTGTGTGTGTCTGTTTATCTGCCTGTATGTCTGTATTATTTCAGTCCTTTTATTTTAGTTTTTGCTTCAGGTTTGGCTCTAAGTAGGTATAATTGTAGTTCTTAGCCTCATCCATGATACTATTTACTCAGAGGACTTATTTAGCCTTCGAAATTCAGTTTATGACGAAAAAAACTTATTTGATATCGATACCAGGAAATCAAAATTTGACTTACATCCATTGATTTTTCTTTCAGTCTACGGTTTCGCTTTAACTGGAAACAACTATTGCATTTTAGTCTTTCGTGCCAACATCCAAAGAGTCTGAGCTCCAGGACCATGGATTAGTTTTAAAGCTTTCATGACACTCGAGCAATGCTGGGCTATACTGCTAGTTTAGGATCAGCTCATATAATATCACAAGTGGCTTTATAACTGCCGCCCAAAAGATGGCATCAAAACTTTATTAAATCTATATTCTGAGTACCATATTTTATGTTGAAAACCAAAAGAAACAACAAAATTTCTTGAATTTTAAGTGTCATATTTTCTTATTTATACTATTTGCAATCAGACTGTTGTCCTCATCTTTGTTTTTATTATCACAACATTTTTGTTATTGTACCATTTGGCCTCCATCAGGAATATATTGGTCTGGATAGCCTACAGGGAATTCTGAAATGTATCCTTTATTTCGTCCTCATTTTCGATGATCGCGGTAGGCTGTCTTCATTCCACTGACCATTAGGGTAAGTTGATATTTTACTTTTAGAAAAATCAATATTGTACTCAGGGTGAAAGCTGGGATTTGATGTAATAAGTACTACGACCAAAAACTAGATTAATAATTTTTTCTAATTTTTGAGCATTTAGATTTAAAGATTATCACAAAAATATACAGAAACACCTAATTTTCCCAAGTTTTTGCTTACAAACTGACTTTAAAATTTTACTATTTCAAGAATAAATCCAAATAAACTTGATACTTTTTGTTTGCGGTTGAGTTTTATTTAACAGCATATCAACCTCTGTGGGTTATTTAATGCCTAAAAGAGTGTTCTGAGGTATTTTTTTTATGTTCAGTTATAGTGAGAAGGTTGATTTAATCAGATTTTGATAACATTTTCTTTTATCTTAGAAACTGAAGATGTCTTTTAGTTTTGTATTAAAAATGTATTGTTGGTAATATTTTTCTTTCAAAAAAGTTTTTTATACTTTCATAGTGTTTTGAACCCAGTTTGGGGAGGTTAACTATTTGCCAATATTTGGGACCCTAAAAGATGCTACCACTCCAGGTCAGGGTGGACCTGAGAACAATAGCAATTAGGAGGTGGTTCCATGCTCCTCACAACCTCCTAGTCAGAGGCCTTGCTGCCGGATGCAGTTTACGGTCATACTCAGAACCACTTTTTGTATTAGATACATTGAATGGAAAATATATTCAAACCAAAATTTTAATTATGAATCACCACAAGTAAAATAATCAATTTTTCGCTGTATTCGATAAGTGTAAACTGTAAAAATTGTGAATGATTACAAAAAAGGCTAATCAATGGATAAGACCTTACATTTATTCGCTAAGTAATCCTCTCTAGTATAATAAAGACCATTGTGTATTTATTTGTGTGTGTGTGTGTGTTTTTATATATATATATATATATATATATATATATAGAGAGAGAGAGAGAGAGATATATATTTTCTCCTGTCACGCTTATGGAGAGAGAGAGAGACAACAGTGAGGCAGAATCGGCACAGTTCATTAAGGAAACAATAGTGACACGGCGTCAGTAAAGTTCATTCACTTTACTACTAGTTGTTAAACTTTACTACCAGTTATTAAAGCTCTTCCCCATGTTTGCTCTTTAACTGTGCCTTATTTTATTTTTTTTTTTTGCAATAATTTTGTTGAGTAGTGAAAAATATATATATCCTCTCTATCATAATAAAGACTGTTGTGTATTTGTTTGAAAATATATATATATATATATATATCCAAGTATGGGTGGAATAATATTCCCCATCCAAATAAACACTATTTTTAAAAAAGTACTCAATACAAAGTAGAGCTAATAATAATAATAATATTTATTAATAAATTATAACATTGATATGTTACAATATCACTACAAAAATATTTTGAAATAACCACATCACTTGATAAGACACAAAAAGTGTCGAAACAAAATAGCTACTTTTGTAGTGATATTGTAACATATCAATGTTATAATTTATTAATAAATATTACTATTATATATATATATATATATATATATATATATATATATTCCCTCCTGACGTGCTCATGGCGGGGATGACCTGTGAGGAAACAGCTAATAATCCTCTCAAATATTTTCTCACCAGTTTTGATGGCAGGGATATCCTCATAATTAATAAAAACAGCAAAAGGATAAGTGTATATGATACCATGATACTGTTGGGCACAAATTATAAGACAAATTATTTTAAATTTAAATTCTTTATTGAAAATCACTAAAATTATTGTACTGTATAATATATCATAATATGGCTAAACTGTTCAGTGTAATTTCCCTTTGAATTAAATGAATCTCATATTTGATGGCACAATGATTGAATGATAATGTGCTGGTGTCTTGCGTCTTGTCTACATGCAGTTTATATAGCGTCAGTAGTTAATTTAACTACTTTTCCACTCCTTGCAGATGTGCAGATAAATTTGGCAACTTCGGTGTTCCATTTATTAGAACCTCTTGCAATTCATTATTTGGAAAACCTTCTGCGAGTGCAGATTCACAAAGTTCATTTTATGAAAGGTTAATCAAATTTAACCCGAGAGTTTCTTCAGAGTTGAATGTAATTTTTTATTTTAAAATCAGTTCTCTTGTGGCTCGTTACTTTTGAAACAAAATATTTTGTGCTGTAAATTTTAATGCAACATTCTGTATTCCAGTCAACTGTTCATTTATTCTCTTGATCCTGTTGAGCATATACAGTCTTTGGTTATGGAATTTATTAACTGAAGTCAGACTGGCAACAATGTTCCCACCCATTTACAGTGAGATCAACCAAATGCAGACGACGGTTCTACTCCATCAGCTTCTTTTCTCGCACTTCCCACCTGTGGAACTTCTTTCCATATACTTGCTTTCCTGACAGCTACAACTTTCATGAATTTAAATGCAATGTCAATACCCATCTCTTATCCACTTGATTCCAATCCTTTATACATCACCCCCGTGTATCTTGTTCTTTTCATTTCTCTCTACCTTCGCAACTGTCTTTACACCTGAGTTCCCATCCTTCTCTTGCCCTTTCTCTGACACTCCCTGTAACTGATTTGTCTTTCTCTTCATTCTCCTCCTGTGTAAACTTTTACTCATATGTAGCCCCCTGTGCATCAGTGGCAGTACCAGCTTGCTTGGGGTGAAATGATTAGAAAAAAAATATATGCAGTTGGTTTGAAATTAAAATAATTTTAATTTATTATAGTTCTGATGGATAGGCACCATTGGTCCATAAACACATTATTACATAACAGTTCAGTACTGTTTTCTTTGTTTCTGTTGCTTCAAGTCTCTTCCTCATCTGTGAAGAGGTTGTCCAGCATTCAATGCCACACAAGAGGATTGATATTACGTAACTGTTCAGTACTGTTTTCTTTGTTTCTTTGAAATTAAAATAATTTCAAACCAACTAAAAACATAATTCAGCTATAAAATTTGTAAGGCTGTACAATTTATCAGAGTTCTAGTGGATAGGCATAATTGGTCCATAAACCAATGGAAGAACACAGCGAAGGATTGGTTCACAAAATAAAAAAGAAAATGGGATCCAGTGACTTCTAACTGTCAATATCTCTAAAAATTGGTGCCCCATCAGCAACCAAGACATCAACATCATTAAACAGACCCAAAAATCTATCTTATTTGATGAGGAATGCCTGTGGACTAGAAAAACAACCTTGATTTCTCTATTTCTATGTGAGCATATGATTCTGCAGAGGCCTGTGATTTGGTTGAACTTTTTTGCTCTAAAATCTTAAGCACATCTTCAATTTAAGTCACACTGAACTTTACCAAGACAAAGGATTAATAATTCTCTGTAAAAGTAGGTCACAAAAAAACGAACAGACTTTTTAATCAAGTTTTTCAAAGACTACGATCTTAATATAACTACCATCACTAATGCTAAAGCCATAAATTTCTAAGTGTTACCTTTGACCTGAGCAATGATCTGTAAAAATTGTACACAAAGAACTCAGATAATCATAAATTAATCAATAAAGAATCAAGTCACCCCTGTATAATAATCAACAACCAATATAAATCCATCCCATTTCATTTAAGTACCAATTTTGATGTTCATTGTGGTGCAGTGGATATCGACACAATGACAAATCGGGGAGTCGAGTTGGAATTCTAATCGAATTCATTGCATTCACTAGCATACAAGTACTCTTGGCAAAGGCATTAATCCATCTCTTCCCTCTAGCTATGGGTTAAATAGCAGAACAGATTTCCTTTGTTGGCAACCAGTCTACTGCAGAAAGCAATAGCAACCTACTGCGGGATAATCTTCTCCCCAATCAGTCATGTCTCATTCGAGACATGATCAGCCAAAGTGTGTATCACGTATGGCACTTAACTGACTGACTGAATATAATAGTTGAAAACATGATTAAGGCTTCTACTGGGCATAAAGTGGAGGGGTCAGTTTTATATTGCTTTGAAGTAATAAACTGATCCCCCACTAATTACTACTTAATAATATAATACATCTCTTCCTCCTCTACCTGTGAGTCAAATAACAGGACAGACCAGGTTCTATAGCCTTGGCTGGCAGCCAGTCTACCACAGAAAGCAATGGCAACCTACTGCGGGATAATCTTCTGCCCAGTCAGTCATGTATCAATTCAAGATATGATTGCCCAAAGCGTGTATCACGTATGGCACTTAAACTGACTAACTCTAGTAATAAGGAAATTTTTGACAATTCCCAAATTAAATACATTAATGCTTTAGAAAACAAGTAAACTCAACTCTAGTTTAGAATATTCTGTTAATAACAAAGTAAACAGAAATAAGCAGAAATCACGTAAAGATAACATTATTTGGTTTAATCCACCCTTCAGTTGTAAAGTCCAAACAAACATAGGAAAATTATTCCTAAATTTAATTCAAAAACATTTCTAGGTTTCGTACCGGGCCTAAACGTAATTTTCCAGTGTCTGAAAGCGCTTATCGAGGGTGGGCCAGAAACTGATCATCTCTGGTCGGGTCATTGCGGTGAGGTGGGTATGATGTTGAAAGACCTGAAACCCCCTAGTGATCCTCGCGATGACATCACTGACGACACCCTCTAGCGCCCCCATTACTGTGCGTATGTTTGAAATACCATTCACCCACAATAAAACAAATTTTTAACTAGCTTAAAGTCAGTTGTAGTTGCATAAAGAACATAGATAAATATATTTCACAACATATGATATCAAATAAATATTTGGCCCACTTGATTCCAATCCTTTATACATCACCTCCGTGTATCTTGTTCTTTTCATTTCTCTCTACCTTCGCAACTGTCTTCACACCTGTGTTCCCATCCTTCTCTTGCCCTTTCTCTGACACCCCCTCTAACTGGTCCGTCTTTCTCTTCATTCTCCTCCTGCCTAAACCTTTACTCTCCTTTGTAGCCCACTGCGCATCAGTGACCTGTGTTCCCATCCTTCTCTTGCCCTTTCTCTGACACCCCCTCTGACTGGTCCGTCTTTCTCTTCATTCTCCTCCTGCCTAAACCTTTACTCTCCTTTGTAGCCCACTGCGCATCAGTGACCTGTGTTCCCATCCTTCTCTTGCCCTTTCTCTGACACCCCCTCTAACTGGTCCGTTTTTCTCTTCATTCTCCTCCTGCCTAAACCTTTACTCTCCTTTGTAGCCCACTGCACATCAGTGACCTGTGTTCCCATCCTTCTCTTGCCCTTTCTCTGACACCCCCTCTAACTGGTCCGTCTTTCTCTTCATTCTCCTCCTACCTAAACCTTTACTCTCCTTTGTAGCCCACTGCGCATCAGTGACCTGTGTTCCCATCCTTCTCTTGCCCTTTCTCTGACACCCCCTCTGACTGGTCCGTCTTTCTCTTCATTCTCCTCCTGCCTAAACCTTTACTCTCCTTTGTAGCCCACTGCGCATCAGTGACCTGTGTTCCCATCCTTCTCTTGCCCTTTCTCTGACACCCCCTCTAACTGGTCCGTCTTTCTCTTCATTCTCCTCCTGCCTAAACCTTTACTCTCCTTTGTAGCCCACTGCGCATCAGTGACCTGTGTTCCCATCCTTCTCTTGCCCTTTCTCTGACACCCCCTCTGACTGGTCCGTCTATCTCTTCATTCTCCTCCTGCCTAAACCTTTACTCTCCTTTGTAGCCCACTGCGCATCAGTTACTATTATTATCAGTTACTCTGTAACTAATAATAATCACCCTTCAAAAATAATTGCAACTGTTGAAAAAATAAGACCTGCCCATTGAATGACCAGCGTATGTCTGAAAGTATTGTTCATAGAGCTCACATTCATTTGGAAGATGATGTTAAATTTTACTTTGGATCATCTGCTAACATGTGGAAATTTTAATTTAACAACCACATGTCGATAAACAACATTAAATACAGCAAAAGCAGTGCTTTATCCATATATTATTGGAAATTAAAAAACAATAACAAAAACCTAATTATTATCTGAAATATCATCACTAAATCCAAATCTTACAATGGGAAAGGAGATAGATGTAACTTATGCCTTTTAAAAAAAAGAAACTTGTCATCTTAAACCATATCTTCTTCTTCTGTGTGTCCTGTCCTTTCAGGACATAGGCGATCATGGCTTTCCATGTCTCCCTATCCCTGGTAGCTCTTAGCACACCTTCTTCTGTTACACCATGCAACCCTCATTCCATCATCCACCTGATTAGGTCCTTCAAATATGTTATCCGCTACTTTCCCCTGTCTCTATTTCCCTCTATCTGGCCTGTTAGTATCAGGTTCTCCAAGCCCTCTTTCCTCATTGCATGTCCCAGGAATTTCAGTAGTCTCTTCCTGATGCTCACTATTAATTTCCTTTTCATTTCCATCATTTCCAAAACATCATAATTGCTCACATGCTTGATCCATGATATTGTCCAGCATTCACTGCCATATTGAAGAACTGACATCACATAGCAATCCAGTACTCTTTTCTTTGTTTCTAGTGAAAGTTTCCTGTGTCGTAATACTCTTCTCAGCTTCTGGAATGCATCCTTGTGCTTTTGGATCTCAGGAATATAAATGTATAGAAACTGCTGTGACCACAAAGTGAGGGGTCAGTCTATATATTGATTGTAATAATGAATTGATCCCCCACTTTATATCCAGTATGTTTCTGTAGAACCACATTTCAGTTGCTTCAAGTTTTTCCTTCATCTTTGATGATATTGTCCAGTATTCATTGCCATATTGAAGAACTGACATCACATAGCAATCCAGTACTCTCTTCTTTGTTTCTAGCAAAATTTTCCTGTTTCTTAATACTTTACTCAAATTCTGGAACCGTGCCAATTCACCTTCGGATCTCTGTGTCACGCTTTCCGTCATCTGTTATAACACTTCCCAGGTATTTAAATTTCTGTACCTGTTTGATTCTAGTATCTCCCACCTGTATTTGCTTAATAATAAGTGTGATTTGGCGACCACACGCTGCCATAGAAAAGAAAATACTTAAATTCTTAGACCCTGATTGATAAAAATTCCTCTATATTTTTTGCCTCTTTCTTTCTCACTCCCTTATTTTCCCCTTAATTATTATTATTAATATGTCTGTATTTTTTTCAGCCTTTTTATTTTATTTCTTTGCTTCGTGTTTGACTCTAAGTAGGTACAATTGTAGTTCTTAGTCTCAGCCATGATACCATTTACTCAGAGGACTTATTTAGCCTTCGAAATTCAGTTTATGACGAAAACAACTTATTTGATATCGATACCAGGAAATCAAAATTTGACTTACATCTATTCATTTTTCTTTCAGTCTATAATTTCGCTTTAACTGGAAACAACTATTACTTTTTAATCTGTCATGCCAACATCCAAATATAATATATATATATATATATATAAATAAAAGGCAAGATGTTTGAGTGTGTGTCTGTTTATCTGCCTGTATGTCTGTATTTTTTCAGCCCTTTTAATTTATTTCTTTGCTTCGAGTTTGGCTCTAAGTAGGTATAATTGTAGTTCTTAGTTTCAGCCATGATACCATTTACTCAGAGGACTTATTTAACCTTCGAAATTCAGTTTACGACGAAAAAAACTTATTTGATATCGATACCAGGAAATCAAAATTTGACTTACATCCATTGATTTTTCTTTCAGTCTACGGTTTCGCTTTAACTAGAAACAACTATTGCTTTTTAGTCTTTCATGCCAACGTCCAAAGAGTCTGAGCTCCAGGATCATGGATTAGTTTTAAAGCCTTCATTAAACCTGAGCAACACCGGGCTATATTGCTAGTTGAAAATTAAAAAACAATAACAAGAACCTAATTATTACTGGAATATTGTCGCTAAAACTAAATTTTATAAGGGAAAAAAAGACAGATGTAATTTATGCCTTTTAGAAAAATAAAAAAACTCTAATCTATTTAACAAAAGAGTAATTTAATGACCACATGCTGCCACAGAAAAAAAAATACATAAATTCTTAGACCCTGATTGATACAAATTCCTCTATATTTTTTGCCTCTTTCTTTCTCACTCCCTTACTTTCCCCTTAAATATTATTAATAATAATTATGAATTACGCCCCTTTGATTTCATCTCTTTGCCTTTTAAATTTTTTTTATTTTAAAATTTTAATTTTATAATTTTACTTATTTATCTCCATGTAGTCTATTTAAATTTTTACTTGTTATTAAAAATCAGTAACCTAACTTTATAAAATTTAACTCCCATGAACATCGAGTGAATTTAAATTAAAATCTATTAAGCGACCAGTTTGTAATTTGCACCTGATGATTGCATAACACATGAAACTCTAAGTCATGCCATCGGCATGGGACAGTATATTAGTCTGAAGTATTTTTAGAGGATGAAACGTCTCAGATTAATTTTTTGTTTTTCTATTTTGTTATTCAATTACCCAACATTGTTCTACAATATATAAATTTGTCATATTCTTACATCTAATATATATATATATATATATATATATATATATATATATATAAATGCAGGTTTCATTAAATGATATAGACAAGTTTTGTCTGTTTATTTTATGCAGGATCCTTTCATATAGTCTGATGAGCATGATAGTACTATCGTTAAAAGACAACAAGATTTTTTTTTTTATCCGGTCTGAGCTTTTGGCTTCCATAAGCCATTATCAAAGAGTGAACATACAAGTTATTGCCAAAGTAGAATTATACAAAGAGAATTAAACATAGAGACGAGTCCATTTTTAACGTGGCAAATGGAAATGAAACCTGCATTAATGAAAAAATGCTGCCAAAATATACACAATATATATATATATATATATATATATAACCAAACCACATGTTGTCTTTAAACAACAGTAAATATACTAAAAGCACTACTTTATGTATATATTATTGAAAATTAAAAAACAATAACAAGAACCCAATTATTACTGGAATATTGTCGCTAAAAACAAAATTTTATGAGGGAAAAAGAGACAGATATAATTTATGCCTTTTTGAAAAACTTATTATCTTAAACCATATAAATAACTCTAATCTGTTTAACAAAAAAGTCATTTAATGACCACATGCTGCCATAGAAAAAAAACATACTTAAATTCTTAGACCTTGATTGATACAGATTCCTCTATACATTTGCCCTGTTCTTCCTCACACTTTTACGGCACCCTTATTTTTCCTTTACCCCACAAATATTACTATTAATATTTGATTTATGCCCCTTTAATTTCATCTCACTGCATTTTAATTTTTTTTAATTTAAAAATTTTAATTTTATAATTTTAGTTTTAAAATTTTAATTTTTTATCTCCATGTAGTTTTGGCCTATTTAAATTTCACATGTGTTATTAAAAAGTTATTATTAACTACGGCTATATTGTGTTGAATGCACCGGTTCCCGTTCGATCACCAAAGTTAAGCAACATTGAGCCTGATCAGTACTTAAATGGGTGACCAGTTGGGAATACTGGGTGCTGTAAACGTAAGGTCCAAGAATGGTCCACCAGTCCTCCAGGTTTGGGGGTTGGATGCAGGGCTAACAACCCTGCCCCATAAAAAAAACAGTGTGTTACAGAAACAGCAACAAAAGTTGCTGCCCTATGCACCATTGGGTGTGACGGATAAATGATGATGATTAAAAAGCAATCACCATGAACATCACGTGAACTTAAATTAAAATCTATTAAACTGTCAGTTTGGAAAATGTGTCTAACAATTACATAATGCATTAAATTCCAAGTTGTGCCGTTGATGTAGGACAATATGTGCATTTATTTATAAAATAGTTCTGTTCATACTACATTGAGCACTGTTTTATTAACACCAGGGTAATAATATTATACATGTTTGTACTCTCATATGTATATTTATTAATTCACGTAACTTCCTCTCTCTCTCTCTTCCTATCGTTCAATACTCTGCTTAGCTTTTGAAATGCATCTTCAAATTTCAGTGTTGCACTTCTCATCCTCTGTCAGAACACTTCCAAGGTATTTAAATTTCTGCACCTGTCTGATTTTAGTATCCCTGACCTGTAGCTGGCATTTTTTTGGGGGGGGGGGTCCTCTTTTTATTTCCTTTCTTGGTTGATCGATTTCAACAGCTGTTTGAAATATTCAGTGAGATGTGGGGAAAATGTTGTGTAACTCCACCCACGCCTATTGAACAGGTTAAGAGGCTCATCCCTTGTTCCCTGTTTAGGATGTGGTTTCTGGCCTTCTCTTTTTCCAATCTTTTCACTATTACATAGCCCCCTGCACATCAGTGGCGTTACCGCCTTGCTCGGAGTGATACGATTAAAAAAAAAAAAATTGAAAGATTGTGTAACCTGTTAAAGTTTTTACTCTTGCCTAACGATTCTTGAGCATAAGTGTGTTTTGTCTGGAATGATCTAATCACAGAATGATTTCTACATTGAAACATAAGTTTTCTCTTAGGTATCCAATGTTTTGTAACAATAAAAACATTAAATAACCAGAGCTAATTAATATTTCTATCCAGAAAAAAAAAATAAATTGCTGTACTTATTCTTTTTAGCAACTTGATTGAAATGAAAAGAAAGAAAAATAGAAGGAAAGAAAAAGAATGAAAAGATGAAAGCAGGAAAATAAATAAAAGATAAAAAAGAATGAAAAAAAGATAAAAGCAGGTAAATAAATAAAAGATAAAAAAGAATGAAAAAAAGATAAAAGCAGGTAAATCCTAAAAATGTGAATGAACAAGAATAAGGAATTAAGAAATAGAAACAAAGAAAAATTTCTTTTACTTTTTTCTTAAAAAAAAAAAGCAAAAATTAATTTAATCATTTCCAAGATGAGATAGTATTTACATTATTCAGACTATTGTCCTCATCTTTGTTGCCGTTTGTATGACGTTTCGGCCGTTGTACACTCCAGCCTTCTTCAGGTGCTAGGAGTTTCGAACCAAACCCTTTATTACAATCACTGGGGTATATCATCTTCATTCCTTGCATAAAGCCTTGATTGGAAGTCATGAGTTATCTCCCTCTAGCCCTGCAAGTTACTTGTTCGCTGCTGCTGTAGCCTGATATCGAATTCACAACTTTAAGAGTCAAGTTAGGAACTAACCAACGTCTATATTCACTGGGCAGTGTGTCCTTAAGGACACATGGTCTAGTGAAGAAGGCTGGAGCATACAACGGCCAAAGCGTCGTACAAATGGCAACAAAGATGAGGACAGTTTAATTGTTAGTTTAAAAAAATTAAATTGTAATGGTGGCGTTACCATTAAAAAGAAAATGGAAATAAAATATGGTCAAGATAAATAAAAGGGTTTTACTTTTCCATGATTTCTTCTATATGCCATGTCCCTTTAAAACATAAGTGATCATGGCCCTCCACATCTTCCTATTCTTTGCCACTCTTAATACCCACTTCTTTTATTATCCTACTCAATCCTCATTCCACAATCCATCTGCTCAAGCTCATCAAGACTTCAGTCAGTTAAGTGCCATACGTGATACATACACACTTTTGGGCAATCATGTCTCGAAAGAGACATGACTGACTGAGCAGAAGATTATCATGCAGTAGGTTGCCAGCCAAGGCTAGAAAACTCAATCTGTTTTATTATTTAACCCATAACTGGAGGGAAGAGATGGCTTAATACCTTTCCCAAGTGTATTTGTGAGTAAGTGAATGCAAGGAATTCAAGTGGAATTCAAACTCAGCTCCCTGATTTCTCGTTCCGAGCCGATATCCACTGCATCACAACGCACAATTACAAGATTCAATTTATTTGCTCTTGCCGTAGTATCATATATTAGTTGTAAGAGACTGAGAGTTTGTTCAGGGTATAACACTAGGCTGGGGAAGATATATAGAAAAAGTCAGCATATATATATATAAATTGAGAGACTTGTGGGAGAAATATCAACAAGAATTATTGCATTGTAGTTGTCAATAGTTAGTCTCTGATGCTGTTGCTGGCTGATGGCATTGTTGTTGATGGAAGCCTCCCTGGTGTCACCTTTGATGGGTTGGTTAACCTTACCTGCTGTGGGATCTGTTGCTAACGCTAACCTGATCAGATCTACCTTAATAGATGAAATCAAGATTGGCTTCATAGTGAGTCAATGACTCAGAAATGACTGCTGTGAAAACCCACGTGAAGGATTTTTTGATTGGTTAGAAATTGTTTTATGACAATCGTATTTTGGGAAAGTATTCTGGAAGTGTGTGCACAGAGCCAGACAAAAACTAAGGCCTGTTTTTGTTATATGAGCTGGTGATGTTATAGGGATCCCCTTTTGTTTGAGTTAAATAATTGGAAGGTATGGCAGTATATTAGTCATTTATAAGAGAAAAATATTAACCTAAAAATTCAAATTAGAAATTAAAATTGCAATTTAAAAATAGATCATTTTAAAGGAAAAAAAACTGATTTTTAAAAATGAAAATTAGAAATTAAAATGAAAAAGTAAGAAGTTTTGAAGAAATTAAAATTTAAAATTACAAATTAAAAATTAGTCATTTTAAAGGAAAAAATATTAAAAAAATTATTTATTTTAAAGCAGGGAAAAATCTAAATCTAAAACTTAAAATCATTTTAAAGAGAAAAATATATTTAATCAAAAATTTAAGAAAAAAGATTTTGCATTTAAGTAAAAAATATGAAAGAAAATACTACCAAAAATGAATGAATAAATGAGTGAAAAACAAAAAGAAATTGAGGAAGGAAGGATGAAATGAAAGAATAAATGAATAAGTGCATTAAATTGTCTATTGGTAAAATTGCAAAAACACTGTAGACTCAACTGCCTTCAGGGTGATTGAAACGTGACTAATAGGAAAGGACATGATGATGTGGGATACAATAAACAGAATGGTAAGTGTGTGTGTGAGATATATATATATATATATATATATATATATATATATATACACTACTATGTGCGTGGTGGTCCAGTGGATATTGGCTCGGAACAAGAAATCGGAGAGCCGAGTTCGAATTCCAGTTGAATTACCTGCATTCACTTACGTGCAAATACCCTCGGGAAAGGTATTAATCTGCCTCTTCCTTCCAGTTATGGGTTAAATAACAGGACAGATTAGTTCTGTAGCCTTGGCTGGCAACCAGTCTACTGCAGAAAGCAATGGCAACCTACTGCGGGATAATCTTCTGCCCAGTCAGTCATGTCTCTTTCGAGACATGATCGCCCAAGCGTGTTTCACGTATGGCACTTAACTGACTGACTGACTGTGCAAAAGTATTAGGACAAGAACTATTTTATCTTTTATGAGACATCAAAATAAAGTTTAAAATTCCCCCCCCCCCCCCGCCCGTCCTAACACTTTTGCACACTACCGGTAGTTTGCAAAAGTATTAGGACAGAGGTGATTTTCCTAAAAAACCTCACTGAAATTCAAATACAGGGGGAAAATCCAAGTAAATTGCTAATAAATACTGATTATTTAAAACTAGGCGTAAAAGAAATGTATTAAAAAGAAGTTATATTTAATTTTTCCTCTTTTCTATTAAATAAGTTATTTTGAAACTACTCATTATTCTATTATCCTTGGATATGACTGACTTTTTTCTTATTCCCCACTCTCGAATTGATAAATCTAATGTTACTTCACAAGACATACTTTGGGAACAAATACAAGCTGCTTGGCAGGAGATACCATTTTTATGTTCCTAATTATTTTTTTGATTTGTGTTTCATATTTGAAAATATATTTTCTAATTTTGGAACATTTTTTGCTCCATCAACATACACTAATATAATTTTGTGTTACTGTTATGTTGATGGTTTCATTTTCAAATATGTTTTGTATTTAAATAGAGCATATTTATGGGATAGTTTGTGTATTCTTTTATTTTTTTATTTTTTGTTAATTTTTATTCAAATATATTTTAGGCACAAAGTTTGATGCAATTTTATTGATATTGGGTTACTTCCCTTTTGTACTCACTATCTTTCAGTTATATATGAGTGAGTACTTGTCTCAGTATCAGAGGTCTCAGACCAGTCCCTTTGGATGTAAATATTTTCTGGGTTTTGGCATTATCAACCTGACAGTCACAGATTTGAACCTTTGAATCAGCAGGGGTATAATATCGAAATCATTGTACTGCCAGTTTTTTTAATAGGTTCTGGACCATGCAGCAGTCTTCAGTAGGGCCTGTCAGTGCTATGATGAACGATACTTTTGCACCTGTGCCCCCCAGACAATTCAATTCAGGTTGTTGATGCATGCGTTTTCTGTGGGTATGACTGTCTCACTACGTAGTCTTCTTTGGAACACATTGAATTCTAAACATGACAACAACAGAACTGAACAAAAATATCAAACCACACCCTACAAAAACAAAAGTAAAACCCCAGATTCATGGAACCACTTCTTAATTGATGTTTTCTCTCTAAACCAGAGGTAGTAGCAACTGTTAGGGTCCCAGCTTTTGGCAAATGGTGAACCCCAAAACAAAAATCAGTGGTACATTTTTACATTGTTCAAACTGTTATCCTCATCTTTATTGCCATGTTTACGACGTTTCAGCTGTTGTACACTCCAGCCTTCTTCAGGTGCTAGGAAATCAAACTCTTAATTTCAATCACTGGGGTATATCATTTTCATTCCACCATCTACCCAAACCCCATCCTAGGTATCCTCGTCCGTATATCATCCTCCTTCCTACATTTCCTATAACTAATCACTCTTTCTCATCACTTTCCCCTATGTAACCCCCTGCGCAATAGTGGCAGTGGAATGCATTGCTTTGGGTGAAATGATTTTTTTTTTTAAAAAAAAAAAGTAGTTATTTCCCTTTAACTTAACTCTTTAAGTTATTTGTTTTCCACTGCTGTAGCCTGATACTGAACTCACAACACTTTGGGTCAAGTCACTGGAACTGACCAATACCTATATTCACTGAGCCATGTATCCAGGTATGTACAACAGCTGAAATGTCATTAACATAGCAATAATGATGACAAAAGTCCAAACAAGGTAAATACTACCACATCTCAGAAGTAGACAAGTATTTTGTTATTGTTGTTCACATATATTAATATTATCGACATATACACACACTTAATTCATCTATAGTTTAAATACGCTTGATATGCGTTATTTTCACTTACATATACTTACATCTACTGTTGGTATTAAATACGGCACACACACTTAAGCAAACACAAGTTTTTCCTCTACATTTAATATTCATCCATTGCTTTGTGACACTTATCTGACCAATGAAATTATATCACAATCAACATACTCTCTTGGATTTTTAAATAATTTGTCTTTGTTATGGTGAAGCACATTTATTCCTCAGATAATGGACCCTCCCTCCTATATTAATGTTATAGTGAAGCACATTTATTCCTCAGATAATGGACCCTCCCTCCTATATTAATGTTATAGTGAAACACACCTATTCCTCAGATAATGGACCCTCCCTCCTATATTAATGTTATAGTGAAGCACATTTATTCCTCAGATAATGGACCCTCCCTCCTATATTAATGTTATAGTGAAGCACATTTATTCCTCAGATAATGGACTCTCCCTCTTATATTGATACGAGTCAACAGGAAGTTAACTTGGGAAGTTCATAGGAGTTCTTAGAAGTTCTAGAGAGTTCTTTAGAATTCTATTGGGGTTCAGTAGAACTACTAAGGCAGTTGATATTAGTCGGCAGTTAGCCAAATACTAAGGAGTCAGCTTACAGTGGAAGATTACCAGGTTCCTAATATTTCGGTTGCGTTAAATCGATTAGCAACCGACATAGCACGATTATAACTTTCAGTGAGAAAACTACTCCACAACACTTTAACAAGCTTTTTCAGAGATTTTTTTTTAATGCGAAACACGTTAGATTAAAGACACTTTTTTTTTCTTACCCGCTCTTTACTTTATTCTATCATCTTGATGGATTTCAATCCACGTATTCAACTCGTAGAAAGTACAATTTTATAGTAAAATTACCAACAATACATTTTATGATGTACAAAGTATATATTTAAAAAACATACCTTAACTTGGAAAGCATAAAACTACCTGAAAATATTTAGATTTTGGCATAAAAAACCCTTAGAAGTTGATATGCCACCAAAACAGGTGTAGAGGCTCATCTCTTGTTCCCTGTTTAGGATGTGGTTTCCGGCTTTCTCTTTTCCAATCTTTTCACTTTCCTTTTTTTTTTTTGTCAATTGGAGTAGATAGACTGAACTCTCGCCTGGTTCACACTCCACCCAAGTCTATTGAACAGGTGAAGAGGCTCATCCCTTGTTCCCTGTTTAGGATGTGGTTTCCGGCTTTCTCTTTTCCAATCTTTTCACTTTCCTTTTTTTATTTTTTTTTCATTTGGAGTAGATAGACTAAACTATCACCCGGTTCACACTCCACCCACGTCTATTGAACAGGTGTAGAGGCTCATCCCTTGTTACCTGTTTAGGATGTGGTTTCCGGCTTTCTCTTTTCCAATCTTTTCACTTTCCTTTTTTTATTTTTTTTTCATTTGGAGTAGATAGACTAAACTATCACCCGGTTCACACTCCACCCACGTCTATTGAACAGGTGTAGAGGCTCATCCCTTGTTACCTGTTTAGGATGTGGTTTCCGGCTTTCTCTCTTTTACTCTTCTCACTCTTACGTAGCCCCCTGCGCATCAGTGGCATTACTGCCTTGCTCGGGGTGATATGATTAAAAAAACAAAAAGAAACAAACCTGAAAGAATGCTTTGATGACATAAGTTCATATGATATCCGACAATTTCTTAAAGAAATCAAACTGTTTTCCAGGGCCGTGCTTAGGGCCCTCACAGACCCCACAACTGCGGGTGTGGGGAGGCTCCTTGGCTCTACTGATCTATGGTAATGAAAAAAAAATTAACAAAATAATTATTAGGATTAACTGTAAAATTATTGTCATACTTATATGTTGAAATAGTCAGCTATCAATTCGTCTTGATCTCTCTCTCTCTATGTATGTATATATATATATATATATATATATATATATATATATATATATAATCTTTGATAGAAGCCTTCTGAAGAGGCTGCAAAATCATTTGTAATTAAAAAAATGTACTTAAGAGAGAAATACATTATAGATATGTTTCAACATACATACAAGAACATAACGTATATTCAAACTTTCAGGATGTCATAAAACGTTTGAGAAAATCTATTGACTCTGACAGTCTGCGAAGTTTCCAAGAGTATGTTATTTTGTTTAAAGTACCATTTATTGTGGGTTCGGTATGTTTGGGGAGGCACAAGTTGCATTTTGTAGGTTGAGGGGCCACAAGGCATGTTCTGCGGGGTGGGGGGACGATGTTGCTAAGCATGGCACTGCTGTATTCGAACAAAACTACAATATAAAACACACATATCACCACCTCTAGTAATCATGTCCACATAAACATGTACATTCATTAAAGTTGAGTATTATCTACCATTCATTCAAATGTGAAAGCAAAATAATGTATATCATATTTTTATTACTTCAAAGCTCCCAAGAAAATTAAATTTCAGCATCAAATAACCCATAAGGTGTTGACATGCTGTTAAACAAATCAGTCAATCAATCCTCTAAGTCATATTGATTCACTATTTCCATGGAGACAACTGTCATGTAGAAGTGTCAACACTGACACATGGGATTGAACAATGTTTTAATGTTGATCAACGGATAACGAATAGAACTATAAGAATGGATTATTCCATGATGATAACCCATATTAAGCACCAGACAAAAGTCGAGGTGAATCAACTGGATTACAAGTAGCAGTAGCAGTTGTACTAGTTACAGCTCAGCAGAAGAGTCCAATGTTCCCAGTGTTATATTATAATTGTAGGTGCTTGTATAATTTCCCTGAACAATAAATAAAAAGGAAAATACACTACAAATAAGGTAAAATAAACTTTTGTTTATTTTCGTAAAAAAAAAAAATAAAAGAATTTTTATACAAAAATGTAGTTGTCCATATAAAGACGAAAAATGGAAGAAACGAAGGAATTGGGAATGTGAGAGGGAAAGGAAGGGACGATGTGTTACGAGCGAGATCAGAAAAAGAGAGGGTGAAACAATGTTCATTGATACATGATACAGTCTGTTGTGTGAGCTGCTGTATTCTCTCTCTATGTGTGCTCCAAACTGCCCGTTCCTCTCTCTCTCTGGTGAAGAAAGTTTCTATTGCCTTTTTATATTCATGGTGAGGCTCCTGGAAATCGAGAAATGTGTTTTTTATCGAGCCCTGATTGGTCAAAATTCATATTTTTGACCATGTGATGTGTTTTCAACTATGTCCGTGCTTTTGGGTGCGCTGTTCTTGTTTTTGACTCCAAAGGGTTTAGTAAGGGATGAATGCCTGTGCAAATGTATTTTTAGAGATACATGTGGTGTGAATTAATTTTATTGTGTGTGTGTGTGTGTGTGTGCGTGTGTGTGTTGAGCTTGGAAAATAAAACAAGAAACAGCACACTATTTAGTCCTGGAGTAGGCTCACAAGAAAAGATACTACGTATTATCAGGAGGAACCTTTTAATACAGTACTGTTCATGAGATACACAAATAACTATTTTGCAATCGCAAGACACCAGAATATCACTCTGTAGTAATAACTATTACTACAAATCCATGTGTAACTGAAGTAATCTACCAAGACCGAAGACAATACAACCGTGTGATACATCAGTAACCTTTCTTTTTTAATCGTTTCACCCCAAGCAAGGCATTCCAATGCCACTATTGCGCAGGGGGTTACATAGGGTTGGGGAAGTGATGGGAAAAGGATGGTTAGATATAGGAAATGTCAGGAGGGTGATAGACGGGTAAGGGTACCGAGAATGAGGGTTGGTTAGATGGTGAGAGTGTTTGAGAGGATAGATGCAAGTTAGTGTGTTAGGAGGTGTCTATTGACCTTACATTTAAACTCCTGGAGATTGTAGCTGTCAGGGAAGCAGGTATGTGGAAGGGAATTCCACAGGCGGGAAGCGCGAGAAAAGAACCTGTTGGAGTAGAAATTATGGTTACATCTTATCTGTTTCACTGTAAAAGGGTGGGACCTAGTTGCTAATCTAGTATCTTGTGTAAATTCGTACCTAGGCGGCACCAATGACCTAAGTTCATCGGAGCAGAAGTCGTGGAAGTACTTGTAGAAGAGGCACAGGGAAGCCACATCGCTCCGGTGAGAGCAACAGTAACTGACAAGGTTACAACCACCTGTGGCTCAGAAATTAGGTTCATTCAATGTAACTCTACATTCATCACTAAAGATTCTTGTTGAGAAATCAGTTTTCATGTACTTCTTCACCTAATTTACATGCTTCTCTCGTTGATGTTTATCCAAAGTATGCACTTTAAGTAAAGACAGGAAAGCAAACAATCTTATTTTATTTACATTCGTGACACATGATTCTTCAGACATTTTTCTTGTTTATTACTCGTTTACTGGATTGCTATGTGATGTCAGTTCTTCAATATGGCAGTGAATGCTGGACAATATCATCAAAGATGAAAGAAAAACTTGAAGCATGAGGTTTTGGAAATGATGGAAATGAAAAGGAAATTAATACTGAGCATCAGGAAGAGACAACTGAAGTTTCTGGGACATGCAATGAGGAAAGAGGGCTTGGAGAACCTGATACTAACAGGCAAGATAGAGGGGGAAAAGAGACGGGAGAAAGCAGCGGATGACATATTTGAAGGACTTGATCAGGTGGATGATGGAATGAGGGCTGCATGGTGCAACAGGAGAAGGTGTGCTAAGAGCCACCAGGGATAGGGAGACGTGGAAGGCCATGATCGCCTACGTCCTGAAAGGACAGGGCACGTAGAATAAGAATGTTTTTTCTTCAATCTCTTTTTACGGTGGTTTTTCTTATTTCATTTCTAATTATTTCATAATCTCTGTTCAGATTTCTCATCACTTAATAAATTTAAAACATCTTGTTTCTCTTTCGAGATTAGAATTTTCTTATGAAAATTTTTTTTTATAATCATATCACCTAAGCAAGGCATTTTACTGCCACTTTTTGCAGGGGGTTATATAGGAGGAAAGTTATGAGAAAGAGTGACAAGATACAGGGGGTGTCAGGAAGTGAGTAAGAGAAGGATGAGAATACTGATGAGAATGGAGTGGATGGAGAAAGAAGCATATGAGAGAGGATACAGATTATTGAGATAGATGACTATCTATCTATCTATCTATCTATCTATTTTTTTTTTTTATAATGATATTGCCCCAAGCAAGGCATTTTCCTGACACTGTTTTGCAGGGGGTTACATAGGAGGAAAGTTATGAGAAAGAGTGACAGGTTATAGGGGGTGTTAGGAAGTGGGTAAGAGAAGTATGAGAATACTGATGAGAGTGGGTTGGGCGGAGAAAGGAGCATGAGAGAGATGATGCAGGTTAGTGAGATAGGAGATGACTGTTGACTTCAAATTTCAATTTTTGGAGATTGTAGCAGCTGTTGGGGAAGCAAGTGAATGGAAGGGAATTCCACAGGCGGGAAGTGCAAGAAAAGAAGCTGTTGGAGTAGAATTTGTGTTTACAATTTATTGGTTTCACAGTAAAAGAGTGGGGCCTAGTTGCTCATCTTGTTGCTTGAGTAAATTCATATGTGAGAAGATGTGTAAGAATCTGAGTGGCCTAACTCGGCATTTTAAATCAAAACACAAGGATTGACATCTGTAGGTTCAAGTATGAATCAGTGCCAGGGTGAACAAAAAGAAAAAAATTTTTGAGCCATTTCAAAACCAAGAAGAGAATCATAATTCACGAAAATCTTCATTGTCAAGCTCGGCCATGAGTAGACTTCCACTATATATACACAAGTGTACCTCTGCCATCAAAAATAATGGCAAAATATTTGAGAGGATTATTAGATTTTTTTCTCACAGGTTATCCCCCTGAGCATGATAAGAGAGAATATCTAAACTTATTTATAAATGGAACTTTGTCTTTGTCTGTGTATTAGTTACCCATAGACTCCAAAATGGCTGAAATGATTTTTTTGAAAATTTACACAGTTGTACTATAAACATCTGCAAGTGTTCTTACCTAGGTTTTGTGTCGAGGTACCCCCGATAAATATCAAAAATTGATAATCGAAAAAATCGGATTATAGAAGGAGTGGTCCAATTTTCATCAAATTTGATATCCTTATAGACAAAGACATAAGAAAAGATATTCAGAAGTTTCAAGGTTGCAGTTCTATCCTTGGATGACTTATGTGACTTCGATATTGGAAATCGATACCTCGATATCCTACCGGGTCTGATCAAAATCACTTTTTCAGCCCTTTTATTTTAGTTTTTGCTTCGTGTTTGGCTCTAAGTAGGTATAATTATAGTTCTTAGTCTCAGCCATGATACCATTTACTCAGAGGACTTATTTAGCCTTCAAAATTCAGTTTACGATGAAAAAAACTTATTTGATATTGATGCCAGGAAATCAAAATTTGACTTGCATCCATTCATTTCTCTTTCAGCCTACGGCTTTGCTTTAACTGGTAGCAACTATTGCTTTTTAGTCTTTCGTGCCAACGTCCAAAGAGTCTGAGCTCCAGGACCATGGATTAGTTTTAAAGCTTTCATTACACCTGAGCAACACTGGGCTATAATGCTAGTGTATATATATATATATATATATATAGTGATGCTCATATCCATGGCCAAAAAAAATGAAGGAGATGGATTTTAGCTAACAGACAGAAATCTAAGTAAAAATAATCTTTTTTTGTAGAATCCTGCCTTCAACATTGAAGTAACTTTATTCCTTATGTGAATATTAATTCACTTGGATATAAAAATAACTGTCTGAGATATCGTTCTCTATATATTTCTTATTTTTTGTGAACATTAATTCACAAATATTTTATTTTATTTCTAACATCTCAAAGAAAAAGCAAAACTATCTTCACTCTTAAATATATTTCGCTCAAGTTACAAATTGTTTTGTTATTGTTACGATTGTCTTATCTTAATAAGTTATTTGGATAAATTGCTGTTACCGTTATTTTGCTGTTTTCTTCATGTTAACCAAATTTTTGTCTGAATCCATGTTTATACCCGAACCACATCTCTGAGCCAATCTGGGTAACGAATATCCAACATAAATATAGGGAAGAATATTAAAACGTTTTGAGTTTGAAAATGTGTTTTTTTGACAGTATTTGTTTATTTCTACTATTATATTTTATATTTCAGACCGCCCTCGGTCCTTCATCAGAAACAAATGATTTTAAAATTTGAATTAGTAACGTATTTCGCGAGATTTCGCGAGAGCGTCAATGAAGAGTTTGTTTACATCACGTGATACATTTGTTGAGAGAGTTTTTGTTTTTACATCAAGTGACATTGAAAGCAACAGATTCTTTTAAAAATTATGTTTGTAAACGTTAACCTATCTTTAATAATGCTTGTAAATTTGTTTTAGATAAAAAAAATTTTTAATTGTATCTAAAAAAAGTTTTAAAAATATTTTTAAATGTATCTAAAAACGTTTAGTTATTGAAGTATTTGTAAAGATTCAAAGCACCTAAGTCCCTATTTAACCCTAGCTTGTGTGTATTTAACTTTAAAATCCAGTATTTTTCTTTCTGCGTGCGTGCGTATGTCGAACTAAAATTGGAGTCTATTAGTAAACATTGGCAATTTTCTAAGGTGTGACCCGGTTGATTGAAATGTGCTCCTACTGGGGAATATTGATTATTTTGGCGTATATTAAGTTTGTGATTATTGAAGCGAAATCTAAAGCTATTACCGGATTTGCCAATATATCCACTATTGGGACATATTGAACAAAAGAGAAAGTATATAATGTTTTCACTATCACAAGTGAGGCGTGGTGGCTGCAATTTGATTTTGGTGTTGGGTACAGAGAATATTGTCGTTTACCAAATGTTTACAAATTAGGCACCTGGGTTTCTAAATATTTTTATGACACTGCAGCTGGGGTCATCAGAAAAAATTTGAGTATATGTCGAAGATTCACCCCACTCATGACAATATATATATATATATATACACACAGTACTGTGCAAAAGTATTAGGAGAAGAATTATTTTATCTTTTATGAGGCATATTGACAGAAAATAAACAATTTAATTAAAGCAGTTTTATTTGATTTAATCAAGAAATGATTTAACAAGAAAAAATACTTGTTACAAAATTAATTTAATATTTAGTATAATAGCCTTTTGTTTTGATCATAGCTAACTATTATCAAAATAAAGTTTCAAAAGGAACCTTTAAACTATGTTGACACTATTTACAGCTCAATTCGAAATGGGGGAATAAGAAAAAAGTCAGTCATATCCAAGGATAAATTTCGTCCAATGAAGCTCCAAAGGATGAAACGTGCCACACAAACCTTTTCTACTTTGTCATATATGAGGTTGAGGTTAGATCAATAAATCTTTAGCCTGACAATTATTAACTCAATTTTGATCTGAAATTTTCACTGTATAATGTTCGACTTTGAACGACAAATCGGGTTGCCGAGTTCAAATTCCAGTTGAATTCCTTCCATTCACTTATGCACAAATACCCTTGGGAAAGGTATTAATCCATCTCTTCCCTCCAATTATGGGTTAAATAACAGGACAGATTGGGTTCTATAGCCTTGGCTGGCAACCAGTCTACCACAGAAAGCAATGGCAACCTACTCTGGGATAATCTTCTGCCCAGTCAGTCATGTCTCTTTCGAGACACGATCGCTCAAAGCGTGTATCATGTATGGCATTTTACTGACTGAATGTTCAATGTCAGTTTTATTAATAGAGAAGCACTGTATTAAATGCATTGACACTGAAGGAAATTTAAAAAAAATACTTTTTGTATAAAATTTTGTTTTATTCTCTAATCTGTAAGCTTATGTACCTTTATGTTTAGCTGTTTCAATGTGAAAATTTGTACAAATACTACTAGTAAGTATATTTACTGTGTGTGAGTCTCTAGATATGTTATATTATGTGGGTTTGTGGTCAGAGATTTTACCACATGAGTGGTACCATGTAACCCTGTCCTACCTGTTTCATGTTACCTGTTTAGGGAATGGGCACCACTCCCAGGTAAATCCCCTTTGATTTAAATTTAAAGATACCATGAAAAATCCAGCCAACTGACTTGATGATTTCAATCATGGAATCATTAAAACAATAGACGTGTATAGAAAGAGAGACAGACAGACATGAAGAGAATGGGGGACAAACATGAACGGATTCAACAGAAAAAAAAAATAGAGAATACGACAGATAGACGAAGATATCATTTATGAATATAGAGAAAGACAGAATAAGATAGATAGCAATATAGATACATATCTCTTTCTATATATTCATTTTGAAGATATAACGAAACTGGTTATAAACAACCGACAATTTGAAATGATTTGTTTGAACATTATTTTTGATCGATACTCGTATTTAAGTAGATATTCCGTTTATAAACAGTATATATATTTATTTATTTTTATTTACGATAAATTTTTGTTATGAAAATGTGTGTCATTCGACAGGATTCGAACTTGCGACCCCTAGGTTTCGCAGGTTCGAATTCTACTGAATGACACATTTTCGTAACAAAAATTTAAATAATCAGAAATAAATTTTTAAATACTGTTTGAAACAGAATATCTACTTAAATACGACGACGAGTATCGATCAAAAATAATGTTCAAACAAATCATTTATAGAAGAATGATAATAAATTAAACGAGAGCATGACAATATGGACTTAGATCCGAGGTGACAGAAACAAGTAGACAGTTATGAGCTGTCTGGGGTAAACAGGGTTGACACTAACTAGTTGACTTGACTTGACTGACAGATAAATAATTAAAAACAGAATACGATAAAAAAAATATTTCTGTACAATACATGTGTTTTTAATTTTCTTTTTTTGGTTAATCTTTTATGACAATAAGTCTGGTTTCTGGATGTACCTAAAATCTAAATGTGTATCTGCCTTTTTACGTGCATGTCTCGATGTTTTTGACCCTCGAATGAGTCTAACTGAACTCCAATTTCTGAGTAGCTATGGCAACATTTTGTGGCCGGCTACTGCATTCAATGAATCTGTGTGGGCGGAAAACAGGCTTTGAAGCGCGCACCTGCATCAATGAAACCCAGACAGGTTGCCTGTTCAGTAACAGTTGCCTTTTAATTTAATACATTTTCATTTTAGGACAATGGGATTTTTTTTTCTCTCTTTTTAACTAAATCAACATATGAATAAAGTTTTACAGTACCCTCAGCACTCATTTATCATAATACTTGTTTTCACTTTTAATTTTAATTTTTTAATTTTTCATTTATATTTAATTACTAAAACATTTTCGTGGATAGACGCTCTGTTTATTTATTTATTTAAACACTAAACAGTGTATTTATTTATTTTCATCTGTCAGCCTGAATATTCGAGGTTACGTAAAAACGTTCTCTCCATAGAGAGCACGTTTTGCTTTAATGAGAACCTCTTCTCAAATTCGGGTATCCAGAGGGTACGTCCACTAATTCACTGAAAAAAAAGCATAGTATGAAGAAAAAAGGTCCCACCATTAAATTTAAAAACAAGGTTTTTTTTAATGAAAAGAAAAGATCAAAGTATGTTTTTTAATTATTAAAAAAAAAAAATTTAATCCTTTCTAACGCGTTCAAAATTTTGGTAAAATACGTTTTGTTTTCTTTGTCAGCTTGTAACCAAATCGTTACCAGAGTTTGGAATGGATAATGTATTACGTAACTCAGTTGTTTTTTTTTCTGGTGAAAAACATTAATTTGAAAATTCTTGCAAAAATCAAATAATTGTCAGACTTTAATAAAAAAAACTTTTAAGACTTTATTCATAAATAAATGAAATTATTTTTAAATTCTTATTTTTAGAAAATCTTAGTAACAAATATTTTTAAACATTTGTAAAGCCTCACCTCCACGTAAATTTGAAATTTTAAGAAATTAAATTTTGTTTCAATTTTTTTTTTTTTTTTTTTTTTAATTAAACGCAGAATTCATTGGGGATATAAATCATTTATCTTTTCATTCAGGTGGCCATGTTTTCGGAAAATCTGCTCTGAATAGTAAAATAAAAAAATGCAATAAAACTATGATATTATATATTATTTAATTAGAAGCTTTTAACTGTTTATATATAAAGAATATTAGAGTCTGAAGAAAAAAGTTTTTGATGAATAATCAATTTTTACAAGGAATGTTTTTATCTTTTCTTGTAACTATAATAATTTATAACATTTAAAAATTCTACAAAGCCGTGTTGCAGTTAGGTTAAGTTTTTAAGTGAAGACTATATTTACTAATCAAAAATTGAAAACTAATACAAATTATGGAGCTGATTGATTTTTAAAATAATTATTTTGTGTGTGTGTGTGTGTGTGTGTGTGTGTGTGTGTAGGAAGTTTTTTTAAGTATGGTATTTTCTATGTTATATTAAAAGGTTACTTGTTTCACAGTTTCTTCCCCTACCAGGAAAAAATTTGGACAATTATGTTAATTCTGGTCAGCCATACTTAGCTGCTGTTTAACAGCTGGATGTCAGGCATTTTTCACAACTTGCTCAATTCGCACCTTGGTGATTAAGAAATACTTTTATTCTAAATTTCATCCTATAAAAAAGTAATAATTGTGTAAATCAGATTAATTTGAATTTGCTAATTTTTCAAAAATAACATATCACAGATGCACATCTTAGTTTTGCAAGATTTTTAGAACCAAGAATTAATGTGTCGATCACTCAAAAATGTCCCAAAAAACTGAAAATTTTTTAAACATGTAAAAATTTTAGATTCCAATCAATATAATTTCTGTTTGAAATACACTAGAGTATTTTGCTTACTGGAAATAGTAAATTTAATCATTTAGCTTTTAATTAAAGCTGAAATAAAAGTTTCAAGAAAACTTTTCTATTTTATTTTCAAAAATTCAATTTAAAATTTAGGTACCTCTACTCATTTTTGATACCTAAGTAAAATCTGTATGAAATAAAAAGCCGTTACTTATTTAATAGCCCTGTTGAGGAATAAAAAAAACAACAAAATGATAACAATATTGGCTAAATATATATATGGCTACAAAAAGGGCTTATTTCCCACAGGACATCACTCCAAATAGTGGCTCAAGCGTTAATCATTACTGCAGTCAGCAAACAGCAACTAAACGAGAATGTTGTTCTCTCTGCCTAGGACTTTGGCCTAGGTGGACCAGACTAAATCTGCCTACACCAAAAGCTTGCAGAAACATAAAAAAAATCTGATTATGTTCCACTGAAAAAGAGATAAATTCTGCAATGTCACGCTGGGGGCAAACAACTACAATGCTCACAGTCACGTTCCACTGGAACATAGATAAATCTTGCCATGTCCTGCTGAAACAAACAGCTTACAACAGAGCCATCCCGCTGGGATATCCTTAAAATCGAGAGTCATAAAATTGGCTTCACAGATCAGAAGTATCTCTAATTATATGTGAGACCATTTTTTTTTGTCCTTCATTAAACTTTGCTTGCGGTAGTTATATGCATTTCTCCATGTGTGGGTACTTGTATATATATATATAATTTTCTAAACATATACTGTTAAATATAATAGACAATGAATGTCTATTATGTTTAATCATGAGCCATTCTAAAGGTCGTATTTTGGCTTTAATTTCAGTTGAAAATAAAGACAAAAATTCTCCAGCATTTGGATATTTTTTTATTAATTTGGTTCTAAGCTTTCAGCTCACATGAGCCATCTTCAGAGAGGTTATTTACACGTTACATTGCATTTGAATACATGGTTTTGTTGTCATTTCACGCTATCATGTGGTGTGACGTCATAAAACTGCACTGCAAATTTGAGAACTGCGTTTGTTAATTTTTGGTAACTATTGCCGTTGCCTAGCGGAGTTTTATGTCAACACAAAATAAAATCGTCGGTGATGGTGGATGTTATTGTATTACCATCTAAATAACCTCTCTGAAGATGGCTCATGTGAGCCAAAAGCTTAGAACCAAATTAATAAAAAATTATCCAAATGTTGGAGAATGTTTGTCTTTATTTTCAACTGAAATTAAAGCCAAAATACGACATTTAGAACGGCTCATGATTAAACATAATAGACATTCATTGTCTATTATATTTAACAGTATATGTTTAGAAAATTATTTGCTGCTTGATACACTAAATTTAAGTATATTTATGTGTATGTCATAGTATATTAAAGTCTCTCTGAGAACAATCATTCATTTTTCTCTTTCAACCACTCCTCACTGCATATACATACACTACTGGTCATAATTATTAGGCCACCCCAGTTTGATTTTTTTTAATAAATGATCTATTTCATACTATTTTTAGTATTTATTGCCAAATGAAAATAGAATGGTTCTTTTGTTATTATTACTTTACAAAATTTTACAAGGCAAGGAAGCAAAGATGAACTTGTCCGAATCACCCTAAATTTTCTTCATTCTTTCATTGATGAAATTGCAATATAGGTAATTATTAAATATTTATAAATTCATTTGATGCACATGTTATTGTGCAATATTAAAAAAAGAACCATTTTATTTTCATTTACAATTATTCACTTAGCAATATGTACTAAAAAATAGTATGAAATACATCATTTTTTTTTTAAACACTGGGGTGGCTTAATAATTATGGCCAGTAGTGTACATACACACATAAATATACACGCACATATATATATATATATATATATATATATATATATATATGTTTCTGGTATTAATAGAACATTATTCAATTTAATATAACTGTGCTATTAAGTAATATTGTCCTACATCTATAGCATGACTCAGTTTTGTGCATTATGCAATCATCAGATGCGTATTATGAACCAGCCATTTCTAGGTTTTAATTTTTATTTTTTGTTTTTGCATTGATTAAGGTTGTTATAAAATATAAATCTGGGGTGTCATTTTTTTAATGCATTAAATGTATAATTCTGTGAAACTGGAAAACAAAAATCGTAGAAGTTAAAAAAAAATTAAGAAAAATTTAGTCTGATTTTGAATGTAAATTTTAAGGGAGATCACTTGTGTTAGTTTATTTACTGTGGACGAAGGCATGGCAAAATAAAATAAATATATATAGATAGTAAAGTTTTGTAATTTGCTTGAAGCATTGTGTAAAATAGGTATATGGTTATGTCTTGAAGGCTGTCACAATGCATTGAGTAAATAAAGGAAGGTAAAGAAGTTTTGGGGTATTACCTATTATTAGAATAAAAGAACATATACACACACAAGCATCATCCTTCCATAAACATTTAAAAAAATGCAAAAATACTAGCAAGAACATAATCGTCAACATCTAGGCTAGAGAGCGGAACTTAGGGAACCTGCGCATAAGAGTCCCTAATAATAACTAAGCTACACCCACAGATCAACAATTGACAAGAGCTTAATCCAGACTACATAAGAGAATAGACAACGCTAACACGCACATGACACACACTGACCACAACAATAAAGCGCATACACACGGGCACGATATCACAGTTTAATACACACATATAAACATACGTACAATAAACACGCATACACAGCTCATGCCAGAATGTGTGCGCTCATGTGTGCATGCATGCGTATATATATATATATATATGAGTATACATACATACATACATACATATATATGTGTGTGTGTATGTGCGTACTCTTAACACATGCACACATCTGAGTACCTCCAATATTTCGGCGTAGAGACTTGATGCCTTCGTGGAATATTGTTAAAAATTAAAAAACAAAAACATTCATAAAGCCTTTTTACATTATACATTTTATTAGAGAGGATAATAAATAATAATAACAATCCTATAGGATAAAAAAATAAACAAATAATTTTACGCTATGTTATCCACACTCCCTACCCCCCCCCAGCAAAAATTAAAATATCAATAATAACAATCCTATAGGTTAAAAATTAAAAAATTGTTAGAGAGGATAATATATAATAATAGCAACCCTATAGGATAAAATTGTAATTAAAAAAAATAATAATAATAAATGAACAAATAATTTTACACTATGCTTCCCTCACCCCCGGCAAAGTAGTGGAGGTGCCTATAACACACTGCACAACGAAACACACACATGCACATGCAAAATAAAGTAGAAAAAAATTACAAGAACTATGCGCACATAGACATGCACACATGACAGTCATGGACACGCACACACCACCAAATAAATCAGATAGATAAAACAACAGTTATGAAATAGATCCTATTCAACCCGATCAAAAGTCAAACGAACGGTCAAGTCACACTAAGATAAACCACGCATACAAGCAGACTGATATCATCAGACCAAAAAGGCCCCAACTATAAAACACACGCTTACACACACAGCAGCAGACTGCCAGCCAGGAATAGCCATTCTTTGAAAGGCCGAGAACACACTCGGACAGACAAAAGCTTCTCTGCCATTTTAAAGATGAGATTTTGATCTCAAAATCTTTGTTTAATAAATAGGTAATACCCAAAAACTTCTTTACCTTCCTTTATTTACTCAACACATTGTGACAACCTTCAAGACATATATATATATATATATATATATATATATATATATATATATATATGATTATGTCTTGAAGGCTATTGTTTAATTACTTACTTTTTGGTCATAATAAGATTAGACCAGTGCACATTTGTAGTAAAAAGTGTCCAATACATTTATATTGTAGAACTTTTGAATATTTTCCATGTGTAAACGAGTTATTACGCGACCTAAGTTTCTATCATGAGTGGTGTCTTCAGTCGATTTTCAATAGCTGATTTTACTGTTTACGTTTTTTTTTTCTTTTGTTTAATGCTCATGTGGCAGGGAATTTTTTGAAAGCGCAATTTTTAAAATTACAAGGAATTATGACGTTTTTATCCATGGTTGTATGAACCTAAGAGGAATTTTTTAGTATAGTTACACTTAGTCATAATTTCCGTTCTTTCATTCAATAGTTTGTTTTTGTTTGAGAACAGCATAGTCTCTAACTTTTCTTCCTGACACAGTCTACATATTTTGCCACTGTTGTAAGGCTTGGCTGTTTTTACTTTACTCCACGTTATGTCTGGGTCTTTTCCATATTTTGATTGTAATTTCCACACATGGCTAGCCAATTTTGAATAGTTTTTTAAGTTTTCTATTTTGAATGTAGACCTGTGATTGAACCACCTGTTCTTAAAGGTGTCTTTGGTTGAACCCAAATATATTTTATTTTATTTTGGCCATTTCATTCTAAAAACAAATAAAAATAAAAAAGGTAAATGGTAAAATCAGTTATTGAAAATTGCCTGAAAACATCACTCATGGTAGAAACCTAGGTCGCGTAATAACTCGTTTACAAATAGAAAATATATATAAATTATATTAATCCAAGTTTAAGTATTTAAGTAGATATTTGTTTCTGTTTGCATGTGGTCATTAATTCTATTTGTTCCTTCACTCATTTTTCATACCTCAGTCTTAAAAAAAATAAAAAATAGTTTTTAAAAAATAAAAAAGCTTTCATTTTAGTTTTAATTGAAGGCTAAATGATTAAATTTACTATTTCCAATGAGCAAAATACTCTGGTGTATTTTGACTAGAAATTATATTGATTGTAATCTCAACTCGCACTTCCCGCCTGTGGAACTCTCTTCCATATTCTTGCTTTCCTGATGGCTACAACCTCCAGGAATTTAAATGCAATGTCAATACCCATCTGTTAACCACTTGACTCCAGTTCTTTTACATCACCCTGTATATCTTTTTCTTTCTTTTTACCTTTGCAACTGTCATCGCACCTGGCTCCATTCTCTGACACCTCCTGTAACTGGTTCGTCTTTCTCTTTACTCTCCTCCTGTCTAATCTTCTCTCTTATGTAGCCCCCTGCACATTAGTGGCATTACCGCCTTGCTTAGGGTAAAATGATTAAAAAAAAAATTATTTTAGAGTTTTCAAAAGTTTTTTTCATACATTTTGACAAGTTTGTGAACAAAAGTTAATTCTCAGTTTCAAAAATCTTGCAAAAATAAAATATACATCTGTGACAAGTTATTTTTGGAAAATTAGTAAATTTAAAATAAAATTCATCTGCTTTGAAACAAGTATTAATGTAGTGATAATCTAAGTATGGTTGACCAGAATTGACAATTTACTTGCTTCCCCAACAGCTACAATTTCCAAGAATTTAAATGTAAAGTCAATAGTTATCTCTTATCTCACTAACCTGCATCTTCTCTCTGTCATGCTCTCATCTCATTTCTTTAATATTCTCCTCCCTCTTTTACCCACTTCCTGACATCCCCTGTATTCTATCACTCTTTCTCATAACTTTCCTTCTACGTAACCCTCTGCACAACAGTCGCAGTATAATACCTTGCTTGGGATGATACCATTATTTAAAAAAAAAAATAGTTTTAAGGTATTTATGGCTTAAAGTGCTCAATATCAGGGAAAGAGTGTGGGTAAATATAAAAATGGACATTTTGGTCAACACCCAGAGGCTATGTCGATGGCATTTAAAATGAAATACTGTTGACTTTAATGTCCACTTACTTACACACACATGCATGTGTGTTTGCGTGTGTGTAAAACTAATGAGAGAGAGAGAGAGGTGCATCAGTAAGACTGCCACCTTATGATGAAAAAGGAATTTATTTTACACAAAGAAACCTTTTCAGCAACAAACTCTTCTTCCTTGTCAATGCATATAATTCTGTGTTGTATTTTAATTACACTTATTAAGCATTTTACTGTAAATATTTCTGGTCAAAACCTGGTTAATAACTACATGTCCATCTTTATACTTTTGGGATCCACCCTTTTGTGGGTGGGCAGGCACTGCGTAATGCATATTTAAGCTACAAATTTTATTTTCTGCTTGTATTTTTGACAATGGAAGATCATTGTGTGTTTTGACCAACTTTTCTTGATTTCAAACCAAATGTTTTACACCCACGAATGAGCACTGAACAGTCAATAGATAAATTGAGGAAGAAGAGATGATCCATCCTTACAAGTCTAATTAATTCTTAATTAATCTAATTAAGGCTTTGAAAAGATCTATAACTTAGATCTTTTCAGTATTTACACTATTTACATTATTCGGACTATTGTCCTCATCTTTGTTGCCATTTGTACGACGTTTAATAATAAATCATTCTATTTGTCCATATTTCTGAGATGAGGTAGTATTTACACTATTTACATTATTCGGACTATTGTCCTCATCTTTGTTGCCATTTATACGACGTTTAATAATAAATCATTCTATTTGTCTATATTTCTGAAATGAGGTAGTATTTACACTATTTACATTATTCGGACTATTGTCCTCATCTTTGTTGCCATTTATATGACGTTTAATAATAAATCATTCTATTTGTCTATATTTCTGAGATGAGGTAGTATTTACACTATTTACATTATTCGGACTATTGTCCTCATCTTTGTTGCCATTTATATGATGTTTAATAATAAATCATTCTATTTGTCTATATTTCTGAGATGAGGTAGTATTTACACTATTTACATTATTCAGACTATTGTCCTCATCTTTGTTGCCATTTATATGATGTTTCTGTAAGTTACTTGTTCACCACTGCTGTGGCTTCGTATTGAAGTCACAACTCTTTGGGTCAAGTCACAGCAACTAACCAACATCTATATCCACTGGGCCATGCGTTCTAACTTTCAGAGAGATAACTCATGACTACCAGAAGAGGCACTACTAAGCAAGGAATACAGTTCATATACTCCACTGATTGTAATAAAGGGTTCGTTTCAAAATTTCTAGCACCTGAAGAAGGCCGGAATGCACAATGGCTGAAACATCATACAAATGGCAACAAAGATGATGGCAATAGTCCAAATAAGGAAAACACTGTAAATACTACCTCATCTCTAAAATATAGACAAATACTAAGTTAGATCTTTTTGCAAGCTTCCTTCCTGGTTGTGGCAGATGAAATTCTGTTCACCTCCCAATTCAGATAAGGCTGTGCATTTAAGAATTTCCATTTCATGTAAAACACTTGGTTTGAAACCAACGTAAGTTGATTAAAAATGATAGCCATTTTATTTTTTTTGTTTGTCTGTTACATTCAGCTGTACCAACATAAGCAGTAAAGCATAAAACAGACTGTTACCATTTATTTTTCCTATGTATTCCTTGGGACAATTATTATAGGTGATAGAGTAAATTTCTTCAAGTTTTACCTCATTTTGATTTGTATTAAGTCTTTGATTGTTCTAGAAGCAGTTGGAAAGAATTTATCTAAGTTTAACAAAAAATTCATTTCAATTGTAGTTGTGACAGAAATTGATGGATAAAAGAATATATTTTTTTCATTTGTTGGTTTTGTCAGGAAGTTCCACTTTTCTATTTTTGAATATTTTGCAAGCTTTTTGATTTGCATTGAAATACTTCAGGTATTGGAGGTGCTTAAAAATATTTTCAATGTATTTCCTCTTTTCATTTAAATATTAAGGGCTTCAAATTCTGAATGTTCTTACATAGAATCTAACAATTATTCTGGATTTTATTTTGGTTTGGTTTACAACATATCAACACCTCAATGGGTTATTTAATGCCAACAAGATTTTTACAATAGATTTGTATGAATAGAATATGTATTCTTTGTTAGAAATAAGTTTGTAGATCAGGGTTTGGGTTTATTTTGTTTTACGGCATATCAACACCTCAATGGGTTATTTAATGCCAACAAGATTTTTACAATAGATTTGTATGAATAGAATATGTATTCTTTGTTAGAAATAAGTTTGTAGATCAGGGTTTGGGTTTATTTTGTTTTACGGCATATCAACACCTCAATGGGTTATTTAATGCCAACAAGATTTTTACAATAGATTTGTATGAATAGAATATGTATTCTTTGTTAGAAATAAGTTTGTAGATCAGGTTTGGTTGGCATATTTTTGTAAAGTGGGTTTTGTTGAGAGTCAGATATATTGCTGGTATGTATTTTTTTTTTCTAAAAAATATTGCTGGTAAATTTTTTTCTTCAAAAATGTATTCCTAGAAATTTTACTATAAAAGTCGATTTTTATACTTGCTCAGTGTTTCGACCCCAGTTAACTATTTGCCCATAGCTGGGACCCCAACAGAGGCTACCATCCCAGGTTAGGGTGGACCTGGGAACAACAGCAATTAAGAGTTGGTTCCATGCTCCTCATAATTTCCTAATCAGAGGCCTTGCTGCTGGATGTAGTTTATTGTCATACTGAGGACACCTCATTAGGAGTGGGGGTGTTATTCCTCTGCAGTGGTACAGTCGGAATATTCTAAAGCCTCAGTCGACATGTTTCTTTATCTGTGTACTGATTAATTATAATGAATTTAGAATAGGAAGGTAAAGAAATTGAACCCAAAATAGATTGCACTATTTGTCCAACATCACAAGATGCGACAAAAACCAAATATTTACCGTAGAACTCTAATCACATTCTTGAATAGTCTTGTTAAATCACGACTCTCATACATATATCATGAAGGTTATGTAATTTGTTCAGAAATAGCTGAACTGTTAGCTATATATGACTGTTTTATCAGATCAATGTTGAAGAATATGGTGAGATATTATTATTACCCTATTAAAAGGGGACCAAAAAGTGATATTATTTTAACACTCATTAACATACCCTGAGTCTATCAAATTTTGAATGTTCTTATATAGAATCTAACGATTATTCTGGATTTCATTTTGGTTTGGTTTGGTTTACAACATATCAACACCTCAATGGGTTATTTAATGCCAACAAGATTTTTACAATAGATTTGTATGAATAGAATATGTATTCTTTGTTAGAAATAAGTTTGTAGATCAGGGTTTGGGTTTATTTTGTTTTACGGCATATCAACACCTCAATGGGTTATTTAATGCCAGCAAGATTTTTACAATAGATTTGTAAGAATGGAATATGTATTCTTTGTTAGAAATAAGTTTGTAGATCAGGGTTTGGGTTTATTTTGTTTTACGGCATATCAACACCTCGATGGGTTATTTAATGCCAACAAGATTTTTACAATAGATTTGTATGAATGGAATATGTATTCTTTGTTAGAAATAAGTTTGTAGATCAGGGTTTGGGTTTATTTTGTTTTACGGCATATCAACACCTCAATGGGTTATTTAATGCCAACAAGATTTTTACAATAGTCTTGTATGAATGGAATATGTATTCTTTGTTAGAAATAAGTTTATAGATCAGATTTCATTGACATATTTTTGTAACGTGTGTTTTGTTGAGTCAGATACTGGTAATTCTTTTTCCTTCAAAAATATATTGTTGGAACTTTTACTATAAATGTCTAATTTTATGCTTTCATAGTGTTTTAAGCCCAGCTTGGGGCATTAACTATTTGCTCATAGCTGGGACCCCTAACAGGTGCTACCACCTCGGGTCAGGGTGGACCTGGAAACAACAGCAATTAAGAAGTGGTTCCATGCTCCTCACAACCTCCCAATCAGAGGCCTTGCTGCCAGATGCGGTTTATCATCATACTCAAGACTGATTTTATTTTGTTGTTATGGTGAGAATAGAAATGTATAAGATCATTTTTATTAGTTGCTTTGTGATAGACACTTAGTTTTATGTTATTGTTAACGCGGTCTAACATATCTAGGAAAAGTAATGTATTATTTGTTTCTATTTCCTAAATGAATTCCAACAAAGATGAGGACAACAATGTAAATAGTGCAAACAGTTACAATACCTCGTCTCAGAAATAGACATATCCTGAAGAAGGCTGGAGCATACAATGGCCAAAATGTGAATATCACAAAGATGAGGGCAACAGTCTGAACAATGTAAATAGTGCAAACAAAATATCTCATCTCAAAAATATAGACAGTTATTAAAAGTATAAAAATTATTGGATTGTTCATTTTATGATCATCAAGCAATGGTTAAGAAGGCACTCTCAATAAACTATTACTACTGCACTCTGTCCTCATTCAGTGCTCCACAGAGGTAATCTTGTGCCAGATTATGTAAAGAATTACTTTAGAATGATTTATGCATTTGGTTTTAAAAAAATAGTTTAGCTTCACAGATCATTATGACTGCATTGAGTTAAGTTCTGACTAGGGTGCTCTACACATGTGGCCTTGTGTCAAACTAATATAAATAAGTAAATACTGATAAGTATGACAGTTGTTTTTTTTTTACTGCAATACAGTAAATGCATTTTAATTCAAATAGTGCAAAAATAGGAAGAAAAATATTCAAAAATTTCATCACATGTTCGACTTTTATGGACAAGGTCAGGTAAAACAGCTTTTTTTTTTTTTTTTTTTTTTTTTTTTTAATTGTATCACCCCGAGCAAGGCGGTAACGCCACTGATGTGCAGGGGGCTATGTAATAGTGAGAAGATTGGAAAAGAGAAAAACCGGAAACCACATCCTAACCAGGGAACACGGGATGAGCCTCTTCACCAGTTCAATATACGTGGGTGGAGTGTAAACCAGGCGATAGATAGATCTATTTACTCCAATTGAAAAAAAAAAACAAAGTGAGAAGATTGGAAAAGAGAAAGCCATATTCATTTTTGAATTACGGGCATTGACAATGAAGGATCTACAAAAATATCTATTGTACACAAAATTCCTTTTCTTTCATCTGTAAGATACAGACTTATTAATGTATCCATGCATACCCTATCTGATTATGGTAATATTGAGCCCAAGTGGATTTATAATCCTACAAAATTCTTTTTGTGGAGATATATTAATAATGTATCCAAAATATATTGAAAGTATGTTAAGTGTTTATGTAAAATATTTGCGAAGAACAAGAATCAACAGTTCTTTAAGAAAATGCATTTCAAAATTCTACTAAGAGGCGAATCCATTAGTAATCTAAATTTTTGTTTATAAAATTTGTTAAAATTCAAATAACAGTAATTGATGAGGTGACAGGTGATTTTTTTCTATTGGTAAGGAGAGATTTATTTTTTTATTGCATTAGATGCTTTTTGTAAAAGAATTAAGCATTTGTTAACAGGAACATTAACGTCAAGATATTGAACACTGAAATTATCTCGCACTTCCCACCTGTGGAACTCGCTTCCATATTCTTGCTTTCCTGATGTCTACAACCTCCAGGAATTTAAATGCAATGTCAATACTCATCTCTTAACCACTTGACTCTAGTTCTTTCCGCACCACCCTGTATATATTTTCCTTTCTCTCTCCCTTTGCAACTGTCATCACACCTGTATTCCTATCCTTCTCTCGCTCCTTTTTAACTGGTTCATCTTTCTCTTTTCCTTCCCCTCCTATCTAATCCTTTTACTCTTATGTAGCCCCCTAATCTTTTTACCCTCATGTAGCCCCCTGAACATCAGTGGCATTACTGCCTTGCTCGGGGTGATATGATTAAAAAATATATATATTTATATATATACTAGCAGTATAGCCCAGCGTTGTTCAGGTGTAATGAAAGCTTTAAAACTAATCCATGGTCCTGGAGCTGAGACTCTATGGACATTGGTACGAAAGGCTAAAAAGCAATACTTGTTTCTAGTTAAAGCGAAACCATAGACTGAAAAAAAAAAATGAATGGCTGTAAGTCAAATTTTGATTTCCTGGTATCGATATCAACTTTTCTGCACTATTGTAAGAACTACAACCTTGAAATTTCTGAATATCGTTTCTTATGTCTTTGTCTATGAGTGTATCAAATTTTATTAAAATCTGACCACTCCTTCTATAACCCGATTTTTTCGATTATCGATTTTCAATATTTATTGGTGGTACCTCAACACAAAACCTTGCTAAGAACACCCACAGACACTTATAGTACAACTGTGTAAATGTTCAAGAAAATCGGTTCAGCCGTTTCGGAGTCTATAGGTAACACACACACACACACACACACACACACACACAGAGTTCCATTTATAAATAATTTTAGATATTATATATATATAAATGGTTTTGCATGAATACATATACATTATAGATATGGGAAGACTGAAGACGACAGGTGTGTGCATCCACGGAGGTAAGTTCAATTTGAAAGAGATTCTTTTCATGATTAAATGAAGACGACTTCTCACATGATTCAAAGCAACCAATTTATTAACAGATTTATTGCTTGTCACCTTCCATTGACTATTTCAAATAAATCAATCGACCAATATAATTTTCAAATATGATGCAGTTGCATGACCCTGATTAGTCATAACTATCTGCACTAATAATAACAATAACAACAGACTGTTCATTTCGATCTTAGCCAAAATATTTTGGTCATCCTGGAAATGATAAGCTACATCTGGAAGCAGGCTTCTTTCTAATTAGTAAATTAGAGGTTTTCAAGAGCATAGAACCACCTCTTAATTTCCATTGTTCCTAGGTCTGTCCTGACAATCTTAGGGTCCCAACTATGGGGGGGAAAAAAATCAAAACACTAGGAATATATAAAAATACATTTTTGTAATGAAGTTGCCAGTAATGCATTTTTAAAAGAAAAAAAAACATTTTTATAGCAAAACTAGCAGTTTAGCCCAATTTCACTTGGGTAGTTTAAGGAATAATAAGAATAAAAAAACATATGATGAATTTACATAGCAAACACATACACATCATCTATTCTCGTCATTTTTATAGATATAGATAACAATGTAGAATGTCTCTATTTGATTAGGGTCGGAGGGGGAGGGGCAACATATATGGATATTGATAATATAAAGCAGGGTGATCAATTCTATATTATAATCAATATGTAAACTGAACCCTGACTTTGTGGGGTAGGGTAATAATATTTTTTCTACCCCTAATTTTGGCTTTCTGAAAAATTTTAAGTTGTTAGCGTTCTAAAATTTTGATCTACATCTGAGCGCAACTCCCATCGAGCTAGACCGCAAAATGCAGACGCTAAGTCGAATCTATCTATCTATCTATCTATCTATCTATCTATCTATCTATCTATCTATCTATCTATCTATCAAATAATTACACAATGTCCACCCTCGTCAGTTTTATAGATATAGATTAGCCCGGTTTCACTCGGGTAGTTTAAGGAATACTAAGAATAAAAAACATGATGAATTTACATAACAAATATTTACACCACATTCAGCCTCGTCACTTTTATAGATACAGATTAGCCCGGTTTCACTCGGTTAGTTTAAGGAATACTAAGAATAAAAAACATGATGAATTTACATAACAAATATTTACACCACATTCAGCCTTGTCACTTTTATAGATACAGATTAGCCCGGTTTCACTCGGGTAGTTTAAGGAATACTAAGAATAAAAAACATGATGAATTTACATAGCAAATATTTACACAGCGTTCAGCCTCATCACTTTTATAGATACAGATTAGCCCGGTTTCACTCGGTTAGTTTAAGGAATACTAAGAATAAAAAACATGATGAATTTACATAACAAATATTTACACCACATTCAGCCTCGTCACTTTTATAGATACAGATTAGCCCGGTTTCACTCGGTTAGTTTAAGGAATACTAAGAATAAAAAACATGATGAATTTACATAACAAATATTTACACCACATTCAGCCTTGTCACTTTTACAGATACAGATAACAATGTAGAATGTCTCTATTGGATTAGAGTGGGAGGAAAGGGGCAACATATATAGATAATATAAAGTGGGGTGATCGATTCTATATTATCATCAATACATAAACTGATCCCTGACTTTGTGGGATGATAATATATATTTTTTTCTATCACTAATTTTGGCTTTCTGAAAAATTTCAAGGTGTCATTAGCGTTCTCAAATTTTGATCTACATCTGAGTGCAACTCCATTGAGCTAGACTGCAAAATGCAGAGGCTAAGTCGAATCTATCTATCTATCTATCTATCTATCTATCAAACAAACAAATACTTACACAACGTCCACTTTCGTCACTTTTATAGATATAGATGACCAGCAACATATTTTATAGTCCAATTATCAAAAATTAATTTAAAAGTAGAACTACTAAATATATTTTTATAGCAAAATTGCCAACAATAATGTTGAATTTGTTACAATTTTTCAAATTTTCATTTTATATGAATACTACTTGATAAAAATTGAGATGTAGTGTGTAAGCTTTTGCATTCTGTAAACATTTCTTTCAAAATTCACAAGTAAAATTGGAAAAAAATAATTCATTCAGATTTGACCATTTTTAACAACACAATAAACAGAATCTGTTTTGGAAAATGAATAGAGAAAATGAATTTCTCTGATAGTTGTATGGCTAGATATATCCATAGGTCCTATGTTAATAGTTTCTTCTATCGCACTTCATGCTTGTGGAACTCTCTTCTGGTTCCTTTCTTCCCACTCCACTTTAAAATTTAAACGCAATGCTAATCATTATCTTCTGTCTTAATTCTTGTTCTTTTATTTTCTCTTCCCTCAGTTGTAGTGGTCCTGGGCATGAAGGTAAACTGCATCCGGCAGTAATTGGGAGCTTGTGGGGAGCATAGAATCACCTCTTAATTGCTGTTGTTCCCAAGTTCACTCTGACCTAGAGTGGTAGCATCTGTTAGGGTCCCAGCTATGGGCAAATAGTTAACCCCTAAACTGGGGCCAAAACACGATGAAAGTATAAAGATAGACTTTTATAGAAATATATACATAAATATATACATTTTTGAAGAAAAAGTTATTACCATAACACATTTTTGAAGGAAAAAAAAATATTCTCAGCAGAACATTTTTTAATATAAAACTCAATAATAAGAATAAAAACAAAAAATTTAATTAAAATCTGACTAAATCAACCTTCTCATGATAACCAAACATTAAAAAATACCTTAAAGCCCCACTTTTTTGGCACAGAGGTTGATATGCCGTTAAACAAAACTAAATTCAAATTCAGTGTGGAATGATTAAGAAAAGAATGAATATTATATTAACAATTTGGGGAATAAATAAATAAACTTTTATGGAAAAATATACGTCTTTGAATTAAAAATATTACCAACAATACATTTTTGAAGGAAAAAGATTGTTACCATAAAACATTTTTGAATAAAAAAAATTTTTTTCCAATAAAATCTGACAAAATAAACCTTCTCACTATAACCGAACATTAAAAAATACCTTGAAACCCTACCTTTTTGGCATACTTAATTGGAGTAGATAGACTAAACTATCGCCCGGTTCACACTCCACCCACGTCTATTGAACAGGTGAAGAGGCTCATCCCTTGTTTCCTGTTTAGGATGTGGTTTCCGGTTTTTCTCTTTTCCAATCTTTTCACTCTTACGTAGCCCCCTGCGCATCAGTAGCGTTTTTCGCCTTGCTTGGGGTGATATGATTAAAAAAAAAAATTAAATAACCCACAGATGTTGATATGCCATTAAACAAAACTCAAACTCAATTGTAGTTTTTTCTCATACTCTCAAACATTCAGTAACTCCTTGCAGCTTAGAGTTTTATTGCTATAGCATGATTAAAAATAACGAAAAGAACAAAAGTTGTGACAAGAGTGTGAGAAAATGATGATCACAAAATGGAAAGAAAAATAATTATAGAGAAATCTTTAAGTGAGTAACAAGAGATTGCAAGAAAGAAAACATGGGCATACTTGGGTAGAGGACATCTGAAGAGAGAAACTAAATTCTTGTTAATAGCAGTAAAACAAGTGTAGTGAAGAAATTATATTAAAAGTAATTTAAACATGACACAGCAGACTAGCAAATATGGTCACTTTAGTGATAGGGAGATGGCTAGCAACCACATGAAAATCAAATACTGCAAATGAATTTATGACATGTATGATATTGAACATATTATGTTAAGGGTAGAATAGACTAGTAAATATGGCCACTTCAGTGATAGACATAAATAAATACAACAAATGAAGTTAGGAAGTTTGTACAAAGAGGCATACCTGGAAAAATAAAAGGTGTAGGAAAAGGGTTCATTAATATAAGGAGGATTGTGTGGTCTGTGCTATAAAAGCATTTGTGAAAAATGCAAAACAAATTACTGAATGATGGATTATGACAAAGAAAAGTTGCATTAAACCATGATGAGATGAGAAATGCATGGTCCAGAAATGACTAAGCCTTCCTTACAAGATAAATGTTAGAAAAATCAATTGTACAGATATCTCAAATGATAAAAAGGAATTGCAGATGTGACAATGGTTGCAAAGAGGACATGTCAAGAGTAAAATTAGATCCCTACTAATGACAACTTAAAATAATTCTTTTACAGTAAGTTTTATTAAGAGAAAAACAGGACAAAAAATATTCAGCTCAGTTCAATTTTACTACCAACGGTAAGAACAAGTGAATGTAGCAAACTAATTCAGAAAATGTTTGGGCAGGAAAGATGATCTACCAGGAATTGTGCAAATGATTGGGATTTCATCAAAAAAATCAAATGTATAACAAAAAACAGAAGCACTCCTTCAGAATTTAAGTCATATAATAAATTAATGCAACAAGTTAGTTCAGAAGTGTGTGTGTGTGTGTGTGTATATATATATATATATATATATATATATATACACACACTAGCAGTTTAGCCCGGTTTCGCTCGGGTAGTTTAAGGAATAATAAGAATAAAAAACATATAAATTTACACAGCAAATACTTACACAACGTCCACCCTCGTCACTTTTATAGATATAGATAACAATGTAGAATATAGGGTGGGAAGGGTGAGGGGCAACATATATAGATAATATAATGTGGGGTGATCAATTCTATATTATAATCAATATATAAACTGATCCCTGACTTTGTGGGTGATAATATATATTTTTCTACCCCTAATTTTGGCTTTCTGAAAAGCTTCAAGGTGTTGTTAACATTCTAAGATTTGGATCTACATCTGAGTGCAACTCTTGTTGAGTTAGACCACAAAATTCAGACGCTAAGTCGAATTTATTTATCTATCTATCTGTCATACAACGTCTACCCTTGTCACTTTTATATATAAAGAAAAAAAATAAAAAGAACCTTCAGATATTGGAGGCCATCTACATTAAATCAAAGCAACCCACACTTAATAAAATCACATTTCAATCTGGTCACAACACATTACATTGCGTTTAGACATATGGTTCTGTTAACATTTCAGTCTCTCATGCGGTGTGACATCATAGAACCTCATTACAAATTTATGAACTGTGTCTTCTATTCAGTGACTGTTATTGTTGCATAGCAATGTTTTATGTCAACACAAGATAATATGTTCGATGGTGGATGTCTTTATGTTAACGTCACTGTAACCTCCTGAAGATGGCTCATGTGAGCCGAAAGCTTAGAACCAACATAATAAAAGAAAATATCCAAATGTTGGACAGTTTTTGTCTTCATTTTCACCTGAAATTAAAGCCAAAATACGGCTCATTATTAAACATAAGACATTCATTGTCCGTTATATTCAACAATATATGTTTCGAAAAAAAAAATTAAAAAAAAAATATATATATATAACAATTTTCTCCTACCATCAACCTTATAGTATTTAACAGTGGAAATGGACTTTTGAAAAGTTTTTAAAAAATAGACAAACTCACGTAATGTCTAGTAACAGCTTTTAAGAATGCTCCTTTTCAAAAACACAACATTAATTATGAGGACAAAATAACATCAGAAAAAAGATGTCCTTGAAAATGGCCAGTGAAGTAGCTAAAAGTGCTTGGAAATTCAAAAATTATGGAATATTTTTACATTCCTTACCTTATAAAGGAAACATGGAAGAATACTGGAAAAATGAAATCAAAAACATGAGAATTATATACATGAACACTACCAGTCAAGACAATTACACGAGACCTGCTAAACCAATGAAAGACAACACAAAAATAAAAAAACAGTAGAATTGTTTTTCTTGGGTCAGGTAGACCTGAGAGCAACAGCAATTAAGAGGTGTTTCCATACTCCAGAAAGGCTCCAATCTCTCAATCAGATGCCTTTCTGACTACAAAGCCTAGGTTTGAATCTCATCATGCTCGATTTGTCAGGAAGGTGACTTCTTGACATTATCATTCTGGAGGAGTCAATCCCAGCATGTGGCATCTTTGGAAAGTACCTGAAAAACCATACCACAGGTCAACCCAAGTCTTGTGAGTGAAATTGGCTCTCTTTGAGGAGTTGTCGATATTTGTGCTAGCTCAAAGTCATTAGTCATCGTGACCAAGGGTTTGAGCATCCTGGCCTTGTTCAGGCTGTTGTTCATGCTAGATAACATGCTCTTCCCCAGAAACTGTAACTGAGGTCTGCTCAGCAAAGTTGCAGTACAAACCAAATTTGTGGGTGTTCAGCCAACACAAGTGTGCCTGAGCAGGCATCTACAGTGGGGATAAGCTAGCCACTCTGGTAGACGGGTATCCTCAAAGACAAGTGGCCAGCTATTATAATCATCTTTTTGAGTTCTCTAATTAGCTTCTTGAATGTTCGTTGTGGTACAGTGAATATCAGCTTGAAATGACAAATCAGGGAGCCAAGTTCGAACTCCAGTTGAATTCATGGCATTCACTTACGAACAAATAACCTTGGTAAAGGTATTAATCCATCTCTTCCCTCCAGTTATGGGTTAAATAATAGGACAGATTGGGTTCTATAGCCTTGGTCAGCAACCAGTCTACCACAGAAAACAATGGCAACTTCTGTGGGATAATCTTCTGTCTAGTCAGTCACGTCTCTTTTGTGACATGATCGCCTTTAGCTTCTTGATAAAAAAATTCATCAAGGAAGGCACCATACTTTTTTGTTAAACTAAATACTAGAAAAGATGTCTACATTATTCAATGAAATATGCTTGAGAAAAAAAAAAAATTATATACAGCCTTTGAAATTTGTAAAAGAAATCACTCGACTGGCTGTCGAAAACAAAGGAAAATTAACCCAAATCATTTTACTCGATCAACTCCATTTTCTTAATAGTTGCTTTACGTAAATGGCGGGAATCGTTGACAAAAAACAAAGTATGAAATTTTAATTAAAATTTCAAACGTGTTAGAAAAATATTTTTTTAAATAACAAAAAAAATTTGATCTTTCCTCTTAATAATAGCATAAACATATTGATCATAAAAATTTGTTTTTATTATGTTTGAGCCCTTTTAACATCATGATATACTGTTTTCTGGGGGTAAGGCAATTGAATGGAGATACCTAAATTCATAGTTTCTTTCTTCTATGAGATGGAGGTTGTAGTCAAACAGATGATAAAAAAATAGCAAATCTGATTTTCTCAACGATTTTCTATAAAAAAAATTACTTGTATAATTTATTTTTCGGTGCATGGTTTAAAGGAGTATGCATATTTTTTTTTCCTTTCTTTCAAATGTTTGTTTTTACTTTTCATTCATAAGCAGGGAAGAAATTAATATTTTTCCAAATGAGTTTTTAAAAATCTGTGAACGTTTTTAATCTGGGCAACAGAGACACTTTGGCTCCACTCTAGAAGCATTAATTAAATGAAGGTTTACACTGACCAAGATGATCAGGTGCTGTGCATAAGATCAAAGAGTTCAATAATGTTATAGTAGGTCATTCTAAGTAACTTGTGAATCTTCAGTGGCATACTTTTGGGTTGTAAAAGGAATCATATTTCTTTTTTCTATATTTGAAAGGACATGTTTCATTGCAAAATTTTTAATCAACCACGGGTGAGTAAAGCAATAAACTTTAATCACCCAATTAAGTTTTTAATTGAATGAGTTGATTGGGCGAATGAAATCTCAAAGGCTATATATATATATATTTATATATATATATATATATATGTCGATGACATGACTCAGTTTCAGGCATTATACAGTCATCAGTGGCATATCACAAACTGACTTTACTATATTAAACAGTCAATTAGTAATATGCACCTGTTGATTGGATAACCCCTGAAACTCCAAGTCATGCCATCGAGAGAGATATATATCCAGGTGAAATCAACCAACAGTTTTAGAATTCTGAGTTCTCCAGAATTTACTTTTAAAAAAGTGATCAATACAGCATATATGAATGAAGGATACAATACGTTTGTTATTTAAAGAGTTAATATGGATGTGGGAAAACAAAAAAATTATGTGTGTGTTTAGTTTAACTAATCAGAATGAAGTTCAACTTTTAAATTTGTAAATATAGGTTATATTTTTGGGAAATACAGGATTTCTTCTTTCAATCTTAATGGAAAAGCGTCAGTCCATTGAGCTACCATCTAGACTGCTTTTTTTCGGTGTTGGTGTCTCCATTATTGTTACAAGATTATTGTCTTAGCTTTCTGTGTATCCTAGCATTTTCTTTTTTAAAACAAAAAAAAAATTTTTTTATTTTTGATCTGACTTAAAGGGTCCTTTGAGTATAATTGTACTATTTTTATTTCGGTTCAAAATACATTTTATTCCAATTGGTCATAAACTCTTAATTTGTAAAAATTGTAATATCTATTTAATTATTATTATTTTATAATACAAAACAAATTATTACGTATATGTAAGTTAATGGATATTCTTTTATGAAGAATCTTTTTAACCATGACCTCCAGGAATTTAAATGCAATGTCAATACTGATCTATTAACCACTTGACTCTAGTTCTTTCCCCACCCCGTATATCCTTTCCTTGCTCTCCACCTTTGAAACTGTCATCACACCTGTATTCCCATCCTTCTATTGCTCCTTTCTAACTGATTCATCTTCCTCTTCACTCTCTTCTAATTAATCTTTTTACACTTATGTAGCCCCCTGCACATCAGTGGCATTACCACCTTGCTCTGGGTGATACGATTAAACAAAAAAATATTATAAAGGTGAATATATATATATATATATATATATATATATATATATAAGTTGAAATGTTATTTTTAGTGGTTATTTATAACTGAATAGAGACTCTGATTATTTCAAACAGTATATTTATTTTCATCTGCTAGCTTGAATATTTGAGGAATCTTATCAAAGAAAAAGATGTGCCCCCCACCCTTGTCAGCCAAAAACGGTATTGCTGATCAAACAAGCCTGAGTAACGCCTTCAAGCACAATTCATCTTTAAGAACTAATTGATTTTTCATTTATTAACATGACAGATTTTTATCAATTTAAACGCCATTTTAGTGGATACTCTTATTTGAGTAGACGATCTGTATATTCTAAACAGTATATTTATTTCGATATACAAATCTGAATACACACACAGGCAATGGTCTAATGAGATCAATGGTTGCATCATAATGTATGCATGTGTGCGGATTCATATAAAAACAATTAAAGAAGATCACATTTCGGTGCAATGATTCCATTTTTGTTACAAGATTATTTCCTTAGATTTCTGTATTCTACCATTTTTTAAAAACAAAAAAAAAGAAAACGTTTTTTTTATTTTTGATCCGACTTAATGGGACCTTTGAGTATAATTATACTATTTTTATTTCGGTTCAGAATACATTTTATTTCAATTGGTCATAAACTATTATTTTGTAAAAATTGTAATATCTATTTAATTATTATTATACTATAATACAAAACATTATTATATATATGTAAGTTAATGGATATTCTTTGATAAAGAATCTTTTTAACCATATAGTAAAGGTGAAAAAAAATATATATATATATATATCAAATGATTTGAACATTTTTTTTTATCGATACTCATATTTAAGTAGATATTATGTTTTTAATTAAACATTATTATATATTTATATATATCTACTGGCCTGATTATTTATGATAAATTTTTATTACGAAAATGTGTGTCTGTGACTCCTGTCCACATTTTCGTAATAAAAATTTAGCTTAAATAATCAGGCCAGTAGACATATATAAAAATATAATGCTGTTTAATTAAAAACAGAATATCTACTTAAAGATGAATATTGATAAAAAAATAATGTTCAAACAAATCAATTCAAATTGTCAGTTGTTTATAACCAAGTTTTGTTAATATTTGTTAATATATATATATATATACTAGCAGTATAGCCTGGCGTTGCTCGGATGTAATGAAAGCTTTAAAACTAATCCATGGTCCTGGAGCTCAAACTCAGCCTAAAGAATATTTGTGTGAAGTTTGGTGAGAATCAGATAAAAATTGTGGATTTGTATAAAGGTCATACAGACAGATAAACAGACACACACACAAACAACTTGCCTATATATATATATATATATATATATATATATTATTGATTTTCTGCACTATTGTAAGTACTGCAACCTTGAAACTTCTGAATATCGTTTCTTATGTCTTTGTCAATAAGTGTATCAAATTTGATTAAAATCAGACCACTCCTTCTATAATCTGATTTTTTTTCGATTTTTGATATTTATCGGGGGTACCTCGACACAAAACCTAGCTAGAACATTCGCAGCCGCTTATAGTACAACTGTGTAAATTTTCAAGAAAATCGGTTCAGCCATTTTGGAGTCTATAGGTAATGGACACACACACATACACATATAAAGTTCCATTTATAAATAAGTTTGTTTATATATATATATATATATATATATATATTAGTAGCTCTGTTCATACTACATTAAAAACTGTTTTATTAACACCTGAATAATGATACTATACATGTGTGTACTACCCTTATATGTATATTTATTAATTTGTGTAACTAATACTGCTCAGCTATGCTGACTTTAAAGTTTCATGAAGGCTTTATTTTGATGTCTTCTTTCTTCAAGGTTTTTATTTTAAAACACTGCTCAGCTAAGTGACAAACCTATCCACATTAACTCTATTAACATTCTATCTTGATATAGAGCACTTTATGACAAAAAAACCCGTTTGCCTAAAATGTTTTTCTATCATTCAGTCAGTTAAGTGCAATACGTTATGCACGCTTGGATGATAATGTCTCGAGTGAGATATGAATCCTGCAGTAGGTTGCCATTGCTTTCTGTGGTAGACTGGTTGCCAGCCAAGGCTAGAGAACCCAATCTATCCCGTTAATTAACCTATAACTGGAAAGAAGAGATTGATTAATACCTTTCTATTATGGTAAGTGAATACAAGGAATTCAACTGGAATTTGAACTAGGCTCCCCGATTTCTCGTTCCGAGCCGATATCCACTGCACACCGCAACACACATTTCTACCATTAAGAAATATATATATTTATAAGTCCATAACCTAATAATAAAAACAGTTTAAGAAATAGTTTTAAGAATTATCTCCTTCATCAATGCAATTAATCCGAATATGAACATTCAAACATTATACAATGAATATTTCAGTTCAAAATTTAGTTAATAATAACTGTGTCAAGCTACAGACTTAGTGATGCAGTCTTATTTTAATTTGCATGCTGAATCAGATTGGCCAGCATGCACACACAAATAGAGAGAGAGAGTGGGTTGGGGGGTGCATAAGAATTTAATAATACATCATCTAAGGACACTTGCACCAATTTACCTCCTCCCCACTCCAGAAGAATTATAATGAATAAAAACAGAAAGAAAAAGAAAAATTAAAATTCTCAATTTCATTTTCACTCCGACATAATTTTTTGTTGTATGCCAGTCACATGACGACAAAGCGTTTTCCAACAATATCTTTTTCGGGAAGAGAAAGCTTAAGAGTTTACAAATTCATATCAGCGCTACTGCAACCCACACATCAGGCCATGTGTTTCTCACAGCCTCAACTTGTTGCGTTTATAAGTAAGTATGGTAGAGTTGGTGGTTCTGACATAGATTCATTTGCCTCCGCCCCCGTAAACTCTACAGAGCTTTGTTTTAGCTAAAGTCAACAAGAAAAAAAAAACAAAAAAACACAAAAGAAAAAACAAAAAAAAAGAATGAATAGCAGAAAAAGGCGAAACGGGTGTAAGAGATTATTCTGTTTCCGGGGTGGAATAGATAAATTTACCTATTTCCTTTTTTTTTTAATTTTTTTCTTTTAAATCTTATGTTGCTTTATTTTTTAGTTTTACTTTTGCGATTTTTTTTCTAGGGCAGGGATATTAAATTACTGGAATATTAATTACTGATGACTTTTCAAGGTCAAATATTCAAGTCTAGATTTTTTTTTTTTTTTTTTTTTTTTTTTTGCTATCAAGTTTTCAGATTTATTTTTTCTAACTCCTAAATTTTTTTTTTTTTTTTAATCATATCACCCCGAACAAGGCGGTAACGCCACTGATGTGCAGGGGGCTACGTAAAAGTGAAAAAAAAAAAAACCGGAAACCACATCCTAAACAGGGAACAAGGGATGAGCCTCTTCACCTGTTCAATAGATGTGGGTGGAGTGTGAACCGGGCGATAGTTTAGTATCTACTCCAATTAAATGCTTTACCGTCAAATTTTGGAAAAGTTAGACATTGATTAAAGGGCTACAGTTAGAAAACCCATCTTTAATTAAAACACTGGACATTTTGTAAAAACTGTGGTGTAGTGTAATTTAATACAAGTTTTTATTTTCATTTTTAGAAACTTTAGTAATAGATCTGCGTTGTGGTACAGTGGATAACTGCTCTGAATGAGAAATCGGGGAGCTGAGTTCGAATTCCAGTTAAATTCCTCGCATTCACTTATGTACAAATACTCTTGAGAAAGGTAATCTGCCTCTTCCCTCCAGTTATGGGTTAAATAACAGGATAGATTGAGTTCTAAAGTTTTGGCTAGCAACCTACTGTGGGATAAGTCAGTCATGTCTCTTTATGATCGCCTAAGCGTATCACGTATGGCACTTAAATATCTATTCAGTCAGTTATTTTGAATTTTATAATTAATATTAGATTTCAAGATTGTTATTAAAGAGTTATTGAAGTACAAACCTATAATACCAGAATTTTATAAACCTATAATTAACATAAACATAATTAATAGCAAATTTCATAAATCTCTTACTGCTGACAGGTCACAGAGAAAATTGCCCAGATTTATTAGTTGACAATGTGATGACATCATCAGTGTCATCCGTTTCCAGAAACTATGATTTTTTCGGATTTTTTCGGTTATTCCAATGGAAATTACACACAGAATGTGAACGAAAGCAGGAAATCGAGTTCAGACTTTCTGAGTATAACCAGTCTTTTCTCCCAAAAATTAATAAACAGATTTTTACTGCATTCATTCGGTTGTTTTCTTCATTTATCTTTCTTTCTTTCTTTAGTTTGATTTCTGACGAAGACATTTTTCCTTGCCCGGATTTTCACTATGATTGCACGGATCAACCCGGACCCGTGCCCGGTAGTCAGATACAGCCATGATTGCAGAGGTAAAGTATAGGGATAGGTCTTGACCCTGCAAATTTTTCTCTGTGTGAAAACAACAAAGACAGGAGAACAAAGATGAAGATGTTGTTTCAATTTTTATTGTGATAAAAAATCAATGAGGAAATCGGAAAAGGCTGGAACATTGTTGGTAGGAACATCGTCAGCATCTGGTATGAAAGGCACAGACGAGATTGCCATCATCAGTCGGTAGGAACTTTGTCAGCATCTGGTGTGAATGGCTTAGGCTGGAATGTTGTCACAAACGTTGTTGGTGTGGCATGAACAGTGAAAATGTGAACGTGGTCGCTGGTCAGCAGGAACTTCATCAGCATCTGGCAGAATCGACATGAGCGAAAATGTCAGCGGGTGACAAAAATGTTGCATGTACAGCTCAGACTGGAAAGTCATTGTTGGAACAGCGCAGACGGAGAAAGTCGTCGGCCAAATCTCAGCCGCAATTGAGCGCAGTCCAAGTTGAATGGGTTCGGCTGCAGCCTAGCATGTGTACACACCCAAAGAGGTGGGCAAGCTATCACGTGTGCACTGCAGCCATAGACTGGTGTACGTTTTGCTTCCTCTGCAGGATTCGTCCACAGTTAAATGGGCTCACTGCAAACTAGCATTTGTGAAAGCCACAGCAATTACATTAGAACAGTTGTCTTCTTTGCCAAATCAACTGCGGGTAACAGGATCTCAAACACACTAGACTGTTCCACCTCTGAATCAGTCAAACCTAAAGTAGAACTAGCTGCTAAGACGAATGCACTCCAGGAATCAACCGCAGGATCACAAATAAATTGTATGCCTTTCTTGAGGTAGCTGGAGAGCAGAAAGTGAGTATCTGAGAACAAATACTACACTCTGCTCCTACTCCCCGGGCAAGGAGGGATTATTTACTCATACTCCCCTGAGGCAAGATATGATACAAGGTTGGGTTTTTGAAGTGAGTTTGCTTTAACTAGAAACAACTGTTGCTTTTTAGTCTTTTGTGCCAATGTCCAAAGAGTCTGAGCTCCAGGACCATGGATTAGTTTTAAAGCTTTCATTACACCCGAGCAACGCCAGGCTATACTGCTAGTTTTTTATAAACCTATAATTAATACCAGAACTATGAGATTTTTATAATTCACTAGCACTGACTACGCAGCATTACACAGAATGGGAAGAGTATAAATTTACTTTTAATTTCTTTTTATACGACCCACATCTGCAGACATTAAATATGAGAGAGAAATCTTTGAATTATTTGAAGTACTTTTTGAAAGAGCTGTTCTCCACATAAAAGTTACTGTGGTGAATTTATCTTTAACAAAAAAAAAATGTACTTGAAATGAAAAATTAAAACAAAAATTAAACTGAGGGGCATGCACAATTTCTTTTACTTTGTTGTATAGAATAATAAATTTGCAAGGAGTGTGTAAGTTTTGAAATAAATCAGATGAAAAATGTGGAAGTGTATGTTAATAGAAATCAGTGAGGACGGACACACACACACACACACACACACACACATCTTCAGTTTTGTTTACATAGATACTGCATTTTCAGGAAGGATTTAATGGGTTATAGTCAGTCAGTTAAGTGCCATAAGTGATACACGCTTGGGCAATCATGTCTCGAAATAGACATGACTGACTGGGCAGAAGATTATTCCGCAATGGGTTGGCATTATTTTCAGCGATAGACTAGGTGTCAGCCAAGGCTCTAGAGCCCAATCTGCCCTGTTGTTTAACCCATAGCTGGGGGAAGAGATGGATTATAGGTAGATATTCTTAATACCAAATATTTATAAACCTATAATTATTAGTGGATTTTTATTTTCATAATTGATAAGATTTTGCAGTGAGCATTAAAGGATTATATTTAGAAACTTTAAATTCAGATTTTTTTTTAATATCAGATTTTTACTGTGATTTTTTTTTTTAATTGTATCACCCTAAGCAAGGTGGTAACACCACTGATGTGCAGGGGGCTACATAAAAGAAAAAAGATTAGAGGAGAGTGAAGAGAAGGACCAGTTAGAAAGGAGCAAGAGAAGGATGGGAATACAGGTGTGATGACAGTTGCAAAAGTGGAGAGAAAGGAAAGGATCTACAGGGCAGTGTGAAAAGAACTAGGGTCAAGTAGTTAAGAGATGAGCATTGACCTTGCATTTAAATTCCTGGAGGTTGTAGCTGTCAGGAAAGCAAGAATAAGGAAGCGAGTTCCACAGGTGGGAAGTGCGAGAAAAGAAGCTGAAGGAGTAGAATTGTTGTCTGCATTTGGTTGATCTAACTGTGAATGGGGGGGACCCAGATGCCAGTCTGGTTTCACGAGTAAATTAATATCAGATATTGGGCCAATCAGTAAAACTCTGCATAAAAAACTTTTAATGAGTAAAATTAAATTGCAAGATATTGTAACACTAACGACTGGGTTACTCACATAAAAGTGGGGGGCTCAATATTGGCTTTGAACATTTGATATTTTATGACCGGCATTAAAGTCTGTGAGAATGGTCATCAAAGCAGTTAACCACTTAAACAAAGTAGAATAAAAAAAATAAAAGAAAACCTTTGAAATAAATTGACAACAAGTTAGATAGTGATGACTTTCATTTGCTGGTATGTATAAATACAATTGGGATTGAAGAAGTCAGTTATGTTCCCCTCCTTGACACCCCTGGCTCCCCCAGGAGGAGGGACTGTTGATCAGGTAGCTTTAATGTTGTCCATTTGTATTCATGTTTCTAGCCTTGCTCTGTGATAGATAGTTTTTCTATCAAAGAGAAGACTTGATCTATTAGTACAGCCTAGCAGAAGTCATCCTAAGTGACGCCATTCCCCTCACCTCCTGGACTAAGTGAGGCCCTGAATAAACGCCTAAACATTCATGATGGCTTGAGTCAATATTTCTTGCTTTGGTGTTTGCATCTTTCAATTTCTTGTGAACGTGTGGCAGGTTTTTTCCCAGTTTTTGGGGCTCAAAAGCTTGAAAGAGAATAGACACACAGCATGGGGTAGTCAGTAAAAAACTGAGTGACACATTTAAAATATATTTCAAAGGAATAAAACAAAAGAGACCCGTTACATATGCCATCCTGGGTATGACAAGAAACTACATCCAGCAGCAAGGCCTCTGATCAGTAAATTGGAGCTTTTGAGGAGTATGAAACTATCTCTTAGTAGTTGTTCTCAGGTCTACTCTGACCTGGGGTGGTAGCACCTGTTAGGGTCCAAATTATGGGCAAATAGTGAACCCCACCAAAGAAAAACAAAATACTATGAAAGTATAAAAATACATTTTCATAATTTAAAAAAAACATTACATTTTATCTGTATTTGAACACATACAACTGCATAAACCTCAAAATAAATCTACAATCTCCAAGAATTTAAATGTCAAGTCAGTAGTCATCTCCTATCTCACTAACCTGTATCCTCTTCCTTATGCTCCTTTCTCCATCCACTCCACTCTCATCAGTATTCTCATCCATCTCTTACCTGCTTCCTGATACCCCTATAACCTGTCACTCTTTCTCATAACTTTCCTCCTATGTAGCCCCCTGCAAAACAGTGGCAATAAAATGCCTTGCTTGGGGCGATATGATTATATATAAAAAAAAGTCTATACTATTATAATGCGGATATAAAGTGGGGGATCAATTCTACATTACAATCAATATATAAATTGATCCCTCACTTTATGGCCAGTCATTTTTCTCTTATCCACTTCCTGACATCCCCCCCCCACAATAACCTGTCACTCTTTCTCATAACTTTCCTACTATGTAACCCCCTGCAAAACAGTGGCAATAAAATGCCTTGCTTGGGGCGATATGATTATAAAAAAAACAAAAACGCTTTGGATTTTGTTGAGAATATTAAAATATATACCAAAAGTATCAGCTCATATGTGGCAGGAAGATCCAATGCGTGGTACATTTATAAATATGCAAGATCATTTTGATTGGAAAAATTGTCTTGCACAATGAACCCACTTTCATAGCAGTAGACCTTGCAATTGATTCAATATAATCAACTTGACGTCATATCACTGGGAAATGTGAGACCAAGACAATACAATGAGTTGCTCTCCTGGAGGTTTATTACACTTTATATAAGGAGAACGACAATAACCTATTTTGAAAATATATTCAGTCCTGTATAAAACGGTAGCAGTAAATTAATCTGCTTTTTATAAATACTAGCACAGCCATTTTTTATTAAAATCTTTTTGCAACAAACTGAAATTTGTCAATTTTTTTTTTTTTTTTTTTCTTATAAGCGTTTCACCCCGAGCAAGGCATGTCACTGCCACTACTACGCAGGGGGCTACATAGAGTGGAGAAAGGATGATTAAATATAGGAAATGTCAGAGGGTGGGTGATAGGCGGGTAAGGATACAGAGAATGAGGGTTGGGTAGATGAGAGTGTTCTGAGAATAATTGGAGTTAGTGTGATAGGAGGTGTCTATTGACCCTATATTTAAACACCTGGAGATTGTAGCTGTCAGGAAAGCAGACTTGTGGAAGGGAGTTCCACAGGCGGGAAGCGCGAGAAAAGAAGCTGTTGGAGTAGAATTTACGGTTACATCTTATTTGTTTAACTGTAAAAGGGTGGGACCTAGTTGCTAATCTAGTATCTCGTGTAAATTCATGCTTAGGCGGCACCAGTGATCTAAGCTCATTGGAGCAGAAGCCATGAAAGTACTTGTAGAAGAGGCACTGGGAAGCCACATCACGCCGGTGAGAGAGTGGTTGAAGCTGGTCTGCCAAGTCAGTATCAACCACGTTACAGATCCTCCTTTGTATTTTGTCAAGAAGCCCAAGGAGAGCAGCAGGGGCACCCGACCAGATATGGCAGCAATATTCAATACACGGGCGGATGGTAGATTTGTATATGTGCAGGATAGATTCAGGTGGGAAAAACTTCCCAGAATTTAGTATTGTTTAATTTATCACTGAAATTTAGTGTCAAAATTTACAAACTTTACATTTCATTCAATTTTGCAAACCAGCTGGTGAAATTTGAATAAGCCGATTTATTTGGAAAAAATACTTTGACAAAAACCATACTTTGTACTTTAATAATTCCTTTAATCTAATCTAGAACATTATGGTAAACAATATTTTTAAGAAAATTTCTTTCTTAACAGCAAAGAATAAATTCTTATGATTTCTTACTCTTGAACATGCAACATACAATTGGCCATGCATGAATATTTATTTCTGGAACCGGTTCTTGCTCGATCACTGAAGTTAAGCAACGTTGAGCCTGATCAGTACCTAGACGGGTGACTGCTTGGGAATAGCAGGTGCTGTAAGCGTTTAGTGACGGATGTGCGTTGTGGTGCAGTGGATATCGGCTCGGAAAGAGAAATCGATGAGCTGAGCTCGAATTCCAGTTGAATACCCTGCATTCACTTAAGCACTGGTACCCTTGGGAAAGGTATTAATCCGTCCCTTCCCTCCAGTTATGGGTTAAATAACAAGGGTAGGAATTGGGGACCATGCCCTTAAAAACAAATCCCAATGAATCTTGATACTCGAAAAGAAAAAAATATTACTAGACACAAAACTTATATGAAAAAACAACAAATTGTTGAATGAAAAAGGTATAACCGACAATAAATAATAAAATTTAGTTGGCAATAAATGAACCACCGAGGTTGATTTGCCATAAAAACAAAACCACCAACCAAAATTATTTCTGGAGCAAAATTCTAACTTTTTTTTAAGTGTTTGGCATTGTGATTTGTTTATAGTCCTTGCAAATGCAAGACAAACTGGATTCTTGTTCATATAACTTTTTATTGAATATGTATTGTTTATTTTAACCAGTAATTTTTTTTTTAAATAGTGAAAGGATTTTGTATGTTAAATAATATAACTTTTGTGGAAAAATTAAATGTTTATAAAAGTTTATAGTATTAAGCTATGTCATCATCCTTTATCCATCACACCCAGATGGTGCATAGGGCAGCAACTTTTTGTTGCTGTTTCTGTAACAAATTGTTTTTTACAGGGCAGAGTTGTTAGCCCTGCACCCAACGCCCAAACCTGGAGGACTGGTGGACCATTCTTGGTCCTTACGTTTACAGCACTTGGTATTCCCAAATGGTCACCCATTTAAATACTGACCAGGCTCGGTGATCGGACGGAAACTGGTGCATTCAACACGATATAGCCGTAGACATTAAGCTATGTACCCTAGTGAAACCAACTGTACTTTGTCTCTACTTAGCTGTTTGTCCTTTTCCTAAAAATTCAGTTTCAATCAGTCTATGGATAGCTATTTTAGAGGGTGTGACAGTTGGACGGACAGACTAACGGAAGTCACAGAATTTTATATATAGAGAGATAAACAAGATTACTTAAAAATGTTTTTATACACCATCATAAATTTTTTTGATATTTGTTTCTCTACGATTAATGTCAAATAGTAATTAGATTTTAGAATTTCTAACGATTAGTTGGGACTAATAATCTTGCTGTGTGAATCAGATTTAAGTTTTATTTAATAAGTTTTGTCATCATGAGGAAAATAACAAACCCAACATTAAAAACAAATTGGGAAAGCTATAAAAATGTTTTGCAACAAGCAGTATCGAATCATTTTTCTTGCATTAAAAGAGGAAATAGAATTACTGTCCATTCAAATTGCATCAGCTCTCATGGTTTAAAAACAATTTGACAGAGTTTGCCAGATTTCGAATTATCCCTAACATAACATCAGTATAAACAGGAAAAAAATAAAAATACAAAATCGAAAGGAATCAGTATACATGCTATTGTCAAGAGTCCATTAGTAACATAAGCATAGAAAATATGATTGTGTGTATAGCAATAAAGATGAGGGCAAGTTTCATCAGTGCAAATAACATAAACAGTTACAATAACTCATCTCAGAAATAAACAAATCCTGAAGAATGCCAAATTTTACAATTGCTGAAACTATGTGAGCATGACAAAAATGAGAGCAACAGTCTGAACAATGTAAATAGTGTAAACAGTTACAATACCCTCATCTCAGAAATATAGACAGATCCTGAAGAAGGTTGGAGTGCACAACAGCTGAAATGTCATGAATATGACAATAAAAATGGTAAAAATTTTAATGTTTTTTATAATAAACAAGGGCAAATGAAGACTATATATTCTACTTAGATTTCATTTATAAACATTGCTACTTTTTCAAAATTATTTAATAATGATTTCTGGCTTAAATTAGAAATGCTAAATATACAACTGGAGTAGATAGACTAAACTATTGCTCGGTTCACACTCCACCCACATCTATTGCACAGGTGAAGAGGCTCATCCCTAGTTTCCTGTTTAGGATGCGGTTTCCGGTTTTCTCTTTTCCAATCTTTTTACTCTTACGTTGCCCCCCTGCGCATCAGTGGCGTTATCGCCTTGCTTGGGGTGATATTCACACACACTGAGCTACATTTTCTAATGTTAACTATAACCTGTTCATTTTTTTTTTTTTTCCAATCTTCTTTACCTTTTTTTTTTCACACCCCACCCACGTCTTTTGAACAGGTGAAGAGGCTCATCCCTTGTTTCCTGTTTAGGATGTGGTTTCCGGCTTTCTCTTTTCCAATCATTTTACTCTTAAGTAGCCCCATGAGCATCAGTGGCATTACCGCCTTGCTCGGGGTGATATGATTAAAAAAAAAATGATCTCAAAAATATAGACAGATTAAAAGTATAGAAATGATTTAGTTGTTTATTTTATAACCATCAAGCAGTAGTTAATAAGGCAGTCTTAACTATTACTACTACACTCAGTTGACATTGGGTGCTCAATATAGGTAACCTTGTGCCAGACTATGTATAAAATTACTTTAAATTTATTTGTATTTTCATAAGTCATTATTACTGCATTGAGTTCAGTTTTAATTAGGTGCTCCAAACATGTTGCCTTATGCCAGACAAGTAAATATTGAGAAAAATGAATGTTTATTTTTGACATTTTAAATGAGTTTCACTAATTCAAATAGTAGCAAAAATGGAAGAAAAAAAATTAACTGATCAAAAAAAAAAATTTTTTTTTTTAAATAATGAATCCGAACGTTTCAGATGGAATGTTTGAAGAGCTACAAAGTTTGTGAGTTACAAATTTACTGCCCTTCATTGCATATTCTTCTTCTATATAATTGTCTTTTCAGGACATAGGCAATCATGGCCTTTCACGTCTACCTATCCCTGGTGGCTCTTAGCATGCTTTCTCCTGTAACATCTTGCAACCCCTGTTCTGTCATCCGCCTGCTCAAGCCCTTCAAATATTTTATCCACTGCTTTCCTCTGTCTCTTTTTCCCTCTATCTGGCCTGTTAGTATCAGGTTCTCCAAGCCCTCCTTCCTCGCTGCATGTCCCAGGATTTTCAGTAGTCTCTTCCTGATGCTCAGTATGAATTTCCTTTTCATTTCCATCATTTCCAAAACCTCATCATTGTTCACATGATTGATCCATGATATTTGCAGCATCCTTCTGTAGAACCACATTTCAGTTGCTTCAAGCTTTTCCTTCATCTTTGATGATATTGTCTAGCATTCACTGCCATATTGAAGAACTGACATCACATAGCAATCCAGTAATCTCTTCTTTGTTTCTAGCGAAATTGTCCTGTTTCTTAATACTCTTCTCAGCTCCTGGAATACATCCTTGTGCTTTTGGATCTCAGTAATATAAATCTATAGAAACTGCTGTGACCACAAAATGAAGGGTCAGTTTATATATTGATTATAATATGAAACTGATCCCCCACTTTATATCCAGTATACTTCTGGAGAACCACATTTCAGCTGCTTCAAGTTTTCCCTTCATCTTTGTTGATATTGTCCAACATTCACTGCCATATTGAAGAACTGACATCACATAGCAATCCAGTACTCTTTTCTTTGTTTCTAGTGAAAGTTTCCTGTGTCTTAATACTTTACTCAGCTTCTGGAACGTGTCCTTTGCCATGCCAATTTGCCTTCAGATCTCTGTTTTCACACTTTCTATCTTCTGTTAAATTACTTTCTGGGAAGTATTCTAACTGGAATTCTAACTTGGCTGTTCTATTCATCATTCCAAGTCAATATCCATGGCACGTCTCACAACCTAGATTATAGCTGGGAAGTACATTTATGATACATGTGGTAGTGATCGCTTCCTAGTTGCGTTGGAAAACTCAGGATCTTTGCCAGATAAAAGAATACTACATTGGAAACTAAAGAAAGCCAACTGGAAGGAATTTAAAAATGCATGTGCCCTAAAACTTAAACCAGAAGCCAATGTAGACAATGCAGAGCACATCACTTATTTTACAAAAATATTTCATAATCAAAATCTAAACTTATCAAACATGACAGAACTTGGTTGCATTGTAAGTTCAAATTACTTCTAAACAAGAAAATCCAAATATCTACAAAATAAATAAAGCTAAAGCACATCCTCATGGTAGAACTTTGCATCCAATATTAATTTTAACACGAAAACCAAAACAGGACCTCTAATCTATGGTGAACAGGGGGAAGAAATGGCTCATAAATTTTAATGCTTCCAAAATGAAGCTGCTATCTATTAACCATCACAGACAATCGTTCCTCCCGCCCATTAACATAGATCAGGCTTCTCTCCCTTAAAGTAAAACACTGCACCTCCTCGGATTAACTCACACAACAGACCTCAAGTGGAATGACTGTATAGAATCCATAGCTAAATCTGCTGCTAAGAAAGTCGGTTCTCTGTGTAGAGCCAGGAAGTTTTTCCCGTCCGAAACAATCCTGCACATATACAAATCTACCATTTGCCCGTGCATTGAATATTGCTGCCATATCTGGTCGGGTACTTCGGCTATCCACCTAGGTGTCCTTCACCAAATCCAACAGAGAATCTGTAATGTGATCGATTCTGACTTGGCAGCTAGGATACAGTCACTTTTTCACCATTGCAGTGTGGCTTCCCTGTGTCTCTTCTACAAATACTTTCACGGCTTCTGCTCCAATGAACTTAGCTCACTGGTACCCTCTTTATATGAATTTCCTCGAGCCACAAGATTAGCAACTAGATCCCACCCTTTTACTGAGAAACCGATAAATTGTAAATGCAAATTCTGCTATAGCAGCTTCTTTTCTCACACTTCCCGCCTTTGGAATTCATTTCCACATACTTGCTTTCCCGACAGCTACAATCTTTGAGAATTCAAATGTAAAGTCAATAGTCATCTCCTGTCTCACTAACTTACATCCCCCCCTCTCTCTCTCATGCTTTTCTTCTCCGTCCGCCCCACTCATCAGTATTCTCTTCTTTCTCATACTCTCTTCCTGACACCCCCTATAACCTGTCACTCTTTCTCATAACATTCCTCCTATGTAACCCCCTGCAAAACAGTGGCAATAAAATGCCTTGCATGGGGCTATATGATTATTAAAAAAAAAAACTCTGTACTATTATAATGTGGATAAAAGTAGGGGATCAATTCCACATTACAATCAATGTATAAATCGATCCCTCACTTTATGACCACAGTCATCCTTCTCTTACTCTCTTTCTGACACCTCCTTTAACTTGTCACTCTTTCTCATAACATTCCTCCTATGTAACCCCCTGCACAACAGTAGCAGTAAAATGCCTTGTTTGGGGCCACACAATTATATAAAAAAAAAATGTATAGATTTGTAAAATCACTGGGAAAAATAAAAGCATACCTTTGTGACATTTATTAGCACAATATTTTGCTCAAAACTCTTCCTCAAATAATACTAGTCAACTATTTCAGAATATCGAAATAAATGAAGAGAAAAAAAATTAAATTTCTACTCTAACAATAAAGAAAATTACGACCAGGCTCTTTACTTTACCAGAATTATTAGATTCTATAAAAAAATCACACAACTCAGCCAGCCAGTCAATCAGTTAAGTACCATATGTGATACACGCTCAGGCAATCATGTCTTGAAAGAGACATGACTGACTGAGGAGAAAATTATCCTACAGTAGGTTGCCATTGCTTTCTGTGGTAGACTGGTTGCCAGCCAAGGCTACAAATCCCAATCTGTCCTGCCATTTAACTCATAGCTTGAGGAAGAAGAGATAGATTATATTACATTATATTAAATATAATTAATGGGGGATCAGTTTATTACTTCATAACAATAGAAAACTGATCCCCCACTTTATGCCTAGTAGAAGTTTTTTTTCTTATGTTTCCAACTATTACATTCAGTCAGTCAGTTAAGTGCCATACGTGATACACGCTTTGGCCAATTAGGTCTCGAAAAAGACATGACTGACTGAGCAGAAGATTTTCCCACAGTAGGTAGACTGGTTGCCAGCCTGTTATGGTGAAACACACCTATTCTATAGTGAATAGACTCTCCCACCTAATTGAAGTAGGAGTAGCAAGAGGAACGAGTGTCAGTCAATGTTGGATGATAATAGTCGACAGTCGAATACGAAAGTAGTCAGCGACCTGGCAAGATTGCACTGCGTAATACATATTATATTAAGTTCCTAACGTTTTGTACGTTGAACCTATTAGGACCGACTTTAGCACAAAAATAATTCACTGCAAAAATAACTCCACAACACAACCAAGGGTATAGAACGCAATCTGTCCTATTATTTGACTCGTAGGTAGAGGAAGGAGAAATGTATTATATTATGAAGTAGTAATAAGTGTGGAATCAGTTTATTACTTCAAAACAATATAAAACTGAACCCCCACTTTATGCCTAGTAGAAGCCTTAATCATGTTTTTAACTATTCAGTCAGTTAAGTGCAATACATGATAGACGCTTTGGGCGATCATGTCTCAAAAGAGACATGACTGACTGGGCAGATGATTATTTCGCAGTAGGTTGCCATTGTTTTCTGCAGTAGACTGGTTGCCAGCCAAGGCTAGAGAACTCAATCTGTTTTGTTATTTAACCCATAACTAAAGGCAAGAGATGGATGAATACCTTTCCCAAGAGTATTTGTGTGTCAGTGAATGCAAGGAATTCAAACTTGGCTCCCCAATTTCTTGTTCCGAATCGATAGCCACTGTATCACAACAGCAGTTGATCCAAATGAAATTCACTATGAATTTCTAAAAATTTACAAAATATTTCCTTGAATTACCTACTGGGTCAGCGGTAATATTTTAAATGTCTGGAAACAAGCTACTTTAATTTCAATCCCCAAACCTGGAAAGGACTTAGAAAATCCCTCAAACTATTATCCAATTGCACTAATGAATTGTACATGCAAAACATTTGAAAGAACTGTTAATTGTAATCGTCTTGCAGCCATTGGCCGAGATAGAACTCACTGCACCCCTCCAGTATTCCCTGTGCATTTGGAACCCCAGTGCAGTTTTGTAGCAAAATTCATAATCTTGTCAAATAGCGGAATACTTGATGCTTTGCCAGAGTTACCAAGGGTGTTTTTATTGTGATACCAACACTAGATGAGTTGCCTCCAGGCCCCATCCTGTTATTTAACCCATAACTGGAGGGAAGTGATGGATTAATACCTTTCCCAAGAGTACCAGTGCTTAAGTGAATGCAGGGTACTCAACTAGAATTCGAACTCTGCTCACCAATTTCTTTCCAAGCCGATATCCACTCAACTCACATCCATCATTGAACGTTTACAGCGCCTGGTATTCCCAAGCGGTCACCTTTCTAAGTACTGACCAGGCTCAACGTTGCTTAACTTTGGTGATCAAACGAAAATCGGTGTATTCAACATGATATGCCGTAAGAACTGTTAATAATAGACTTACTTGGTTTCTTAAAGTTAATCAAATTATAAATTCCCAATCTGGCTTCAGAAAAAACAAAAGCACAATCAATCTCTTGGTTTGACTAGAGTCTTTTATCAGAAATTCTTTCATTAAAAAGAAACATTTAACAACAGTTAAATTTGACTTAGAAAAAGCTCATGACACTTCTTGGAGATATGGTATCATGAAAGGCAAATGAAATGGGTCTTGAAGGAAGATTACCAATTCTTATCAATAACTTCCTGACAGAACGAACTTTTAATGTTCATATCAGGACCACACTCTCAGAGGAAGAATATTATCTGTAACACTCTTTAATGTCAAAATAAATGGCATTATTAACCCTGGAACACGGTCGTGATCAATAACACAAAGAGTGTCAGTATCAGATACCCAACAACTGTGTTACAGGGTTAAATGCTTGAACTCTGGAGTTTAATGTTCACTGTATAAAGATGACCTTCTAATATGTTAGATCAAAAAGTATCCATACAATTGAAAGGCAACTCCAACAGTGTCGCAGTAAAGTAAACAAGTGTGCCACAGAAAATGGATTCAGATTATCCAGATAAAAATAAAAACATTCAATGTATACACTTCTGCCTACTTTGAAAGCTTCACCATAATCCTGAATTAAGACTTGATGGTACAGAAGTGCCTGTCATAGATCAATACAAATACCTAGGAATAATCTTTGACAAAAAATTATCCTTCATACCACATATAAAATATCTTTGTGAGAAATGCAATAAAGCATTACAACTATTCAGTCATCTCTTACAAAGACTAGCAAGCTGACAGACAAATGCTACTGAAACTCTATCGAGCATTGATTAAATCCAGATTGGATTATGGATGTTTCATCTATGGTGCAGCAAGGAAATCATATGTGAATCTGCAACTTGTTCTAGGAGCCTACATTATGTCTCCAATTGAAACCTTTTTACGCCAAAGCACATGAACCATCTTTGACATGAAGACAACATAAATTAGCATAACAATATTACATCAACCTATACCCAAATAATTCAGCATACAACTGTGTTTTCAATATAAAGAATTATATAAATTGGTTATCCTTCACACCATGTATAAATTGGTTATCCTTCACACCATGTATAAATTGGTTATCCTTCACACCATGTATAAATTGGTTATCCTTCACACCATGTATAAATTGGTTATCCTTCACACCATGTATAAATTGGTTATCCTTCACACCATGTATAAATTGGTTATCCTTCACACCATGTATAAATTGGTTATCCTTCACACCATGTATAAATTGGTTATCCTTCACACCATGTATAAATTGGTTATCCTTCACACCATGTATAAATTGGTTATCCTTCACACCATGTATAAATTGGTTATCCTTCACACCACGTATAAATTGGTTATCCTTCACACCACGTATAAATTGGTTATCCTTCACACCACGTATAAATTGGTTATCCTGCACACCACGTATAAATTGGTTATCCTTCACACCACGTATAAATTGGTTAAATTGGTTATCCTTCACACCACGTATAAATTGGTTATCCTTCACACCACGTATAAATTGGTTATCCTGCACACCACGTATAAATTGGTTATCCTGCACACCACGTATAAATTGGTTATCCTGCACACCACGTATAAATTGGTTATCCTGCACACCACGTATAAATTGGTTATCCTGCACACCACGTATAAATTGGTTATCCTGCACACCACGTATAAATTGGTTATCCTGCACACCACATATAAAATATCTTTTGTGAGAACTGCAATAAAGCAGTACAACTATTCAGTCATCTCTCACAAAGACTAGCAAGCCGACAGACAAATGCTACTGAAACTCTATCGAGCATTGATTAAATCCAGATTGGATTATGGATGTTTCATCTATGGTGCAGCAAGGAAATCATATGTGAATCTGCAACTCATTTTAGGAGCCTACATTATGTCTCCAATTGAAACCTTTTACGCCAATGCACATGAACCATCTTTGGCATGAAGACAACATAAATTAGCATAACAATATTACATCGACCTATACCCAAATAATTCAGCATACGGCTGAAAGCTTATATCATCATTTATCCATCACACCAAATGGTGCATAGGGTAGCAACTTTTTGTTGCTATTTCTGTAAAAGACTGTTTTTTACCGGGCAGGGTTGTTAGCCAGCCCTGCACCCAACCCCCAGACCTGGAGGTTTGGTGGACCATTCTAGGTCTTTGTTTACAGCACCTGGTATTCCCAAATGGTTACCCATTAAGTACTGACCAGGCTCAATGTTGCTTAACTTCGGTGATCGGACGGGAACCAGTGCATTCAACACGATATAGCCATAGATGAAAGCTTATATGCCGAAGCACACAAACCACCAATGATATTAAGACAACATAAGTTAGCATTACAACATTATATCAATATCAATATTATATTTTGATCGTGCATTGGTTAGATCCAGATTAGATTATGGATGCTTTATCTATGGGGCAGCAAGAAAATCATACATTAAAGAACTTAATACCATCCATCACCAGGGTTTGCAACTCGTTCTAGGAACATATAGTACGTCCCCAACTGAAAGCTTATATGCTGAAGAACATAAACCACCAATGGCATTAAGACAACGTAAGTTAGCATTATAATATTATATCAAACCATGTTCATGCCCAAGTAATTCAGCATAAAACTGATTTCTTCAACCTCAATATAAAGACTTATATAATTTAAAGGAAAATGCCCTTAAACTTCTTGGCATCTGCATAGAAAACAATTTCAATGAATTTGAAATAAACGTTTCTCTAATACACGAATCTATTCTTTCAAAAACTTCTCCATGGTCAATAAAACAGCCCACTGTAATGTTAAGTCTGGTAAAACACTCTAAAACTGAAACTAACCCATCTGTATTTATGGAAGAAATTCATGATATACAAATTGTAAGTGTATATGTACTAACGGCTACAAAAATATTGGAGTTTTAAAGGATGTGCATTGTGGTGCATTGGATATTGACTCGGAACGAGAAATCGGGGAGCCGAGTTCGAATTCCAGCCAAATTCATTGCATTCACTTACACGCAAATACCCTTGGGAAAGGTATTAATCTGTCCATTCCTTCCAGTTATGGGTTAAATAACAGGACAGATTGGATTCTATAGCCTTGGTCAGCAACCAGTCTACTGCAGAAAGCAATGGCAACCTACTGAGGGATAATCTTCTGCCCAGTCAGTCATGTCTCTTTCGAGACATGATCACCTAAAGCGTGCATCACGTAATGGCACTTGACTGACTGAATATTATAACTGGAAACATGCTTTAGGCTTCTGCTGGACATAAAGTGGGGGATCATTTTAATAATTGCACAAAATTACTTGGGATAAAACGCTATAACACCAGGCCTTCCCAAAGAGATGTAGTAGTCTTAGCAAGAATCAGAATTGGTCATACCAACAGTACATATTCATTTCTTTGAAAAGATGAGAATTCATCTAAATGTATAGTATGCCCGATGACTTACGCAGTAAAACATTTCTTGATGGACTGTACCAAATTTGCTGCTATCTTTATAAGGTGAATAGCTTTAAAGAATTTTTCAAAATTTAAATGTAAACACTATTTTGAGCTATGAGAGGAAAAGTAAATCCACCAAAATTTAATCCAGACAACTTCAGTTATAAATGAACTATACAACCAGTCTTCAATTATATTTCACAAATTTTTAAACTTACTGAAATATAATTGAATAAAAATCTGATTTTCAGCATTAAATGACCCAAGACGGTTGATATGCTGGTAAAACAAACAAACCATCCAACAAATATGTTGTTAGAAGAGTCTAAAAACAAACAAACCATCCAACAAATATGTTGTTAGAAGAGTCTAAAAACAAACAAACCATCCAACAAATATGTTGTTGAAGAGTCTAAAAACAAACAAACCATCCAACAAATATGTTGTTAGAAGAGTCTAAAAACATATCACACACACTGTTTCTTGTCTCATCTTCCTCTATTCCTCAGTCACTAGTCGCTACGTCTTCTGAGTAATTCCAACCTTATGGGTTGCCTGGTTTTCTTTTCTCTTTTCAACTGGAACCTGATGTGTCATCTCAATAGAGTTGATTCAGGTTTCCCAAAATTATACAATATTGGGATTGACAGTAAAGTCTCGTGTGATCCCCTCTATATGTGTTGTGTACCAGAGACAAGATTGGATAATTTTTATGCAAACTTTTATTTCTTTGTTCACAGCAACTTCTGAATCAGGCTAGAGCAAGAACAACTTCAATAAAATGTGCGGCACTGGTAGTATTTGAGTTTTGTTTAGCAGCATATCAACATCTGTGGGTAATTTAATGCCAAAAAAAGGTTGGGGTTTTCAGGGGTTTCTTTTTTAATGTTCAATTATAGTGAGAAGGTTGATTTAGTCAGATTTTAACAAATTTTTTTGTTTTTATTCTTTCTTATTTTAGAAAACTGAAAATGTATTCTAGTTTTGTATTCAAAAATGTTTTGCTGAGAATATTTTTTTTTCTTTCAAAAATGTGTTGTGGTTATAATTTTTTCTTCAAAAATGTATATTTTTCTATAAAAGTCTATTTTTATGTATATATTTCTATAAAAGTATTTTTATACTTTTATAGTGTTTTGACCCCAGCTTGGGGGTTAACTATTTGCCCATAGCTGGGACCCTAACAGGTGCTACCACTTTGAATCAGGGTGGACCTGGGAACAACAGCAGTTAAGAGGTAGTTCCATGCTCCTCCCAATCTCCCAATCAGAGGCCTTGCTGCTGGATGCAGTTTACCATCATACCCAGGATTCATGCTGGTAGTAACTCTAAGAACAGGTTAATTGAATGTTAAGAAGAACTGGGTAAATAAAATGTCTATTATTTACTGTAAAATCGACTTCTCTAATGTAGGATGATGATTTGGAAAATCTTGTTTGAAAAACTGAAGTAATAACCAGCCTGTGATCTCTCATTCAATTCTTCAAATACTAATCAGCCTGTTGAATCTCTTAATTCTTTCAAGCAATAACCAGTCAACTTATTCTTCCTCAATTCTTCAAAGTAATAACCAGTCATAATCTTAGCCTTTAGCTCATCTTTGGCATTCCCCACATATGATAATCAAGATGGCAGTCTCGGGAGTTAGATGGCTAGATTTAAAGGATAATATGGTAGCAAAAATTATCTTACAGCCATGACGGGATTTTCTTGCTTGTGAAACGGCACAGAGTTCTTTTGCCAGACATTGTGCCATGTTCCTTTGAGATGTGGGTGATCACTGCTCTGCACAAATCCACAAACTCCTATTACTTGTAGTACTCAGTAATGTTTGTCTTTTTGCTATCCCTCTTGCCCACCATTTATCCAGATCAGCTGTTCAGGTAGTTGGTCCACAGCCTCCATCTGTCCATTTTGATTTTGATGCCCTGTGAGCTTCAAATTCTCTAAGCCATCCTCTCTCATTATGTTTTCAACAAATTTCAGCTGTCTGATAGGCAGAGAATGGATAGGGTGGAGAACATTGGTTTTACTCAATTTTATGTGCATTGTGGTGCAGTGGATATCGACTTGATTGAAAAATCAGAGAACCGAGTTTGCATTCCAATTGAATTCCTTGCATTCACTTATGCTCAAATACCCTTGAGAAAAGTATTAATCCATCTCTTCCCTCCAGCTATGGGTCAAATAACAGGACAGATTGAGTTCTATAGCCTTGGTCAGCAACCAGTCTACTACAGAAAGTAATGGCAACCTACTGCAGGAAAATCTTCTGCCCATTCAGTCATGTCTCTTTCAAGTATGTATGGCACTTAACTGAAGTGTTGTATAATAGTTAATCTTGTATATAACTGTGAAAGCCCAATTGTATTTCTTTCCACAAGTGCCATGTCCCTTCAAGATGTGGGTGGTCATGGCTCTCCACAAACTCCTATAACTTGTAGTAGTCAGTAATGTTTGTCTTTTTGCCATCCCTCTCACCTACCATTCATTCAGACCAGCTGTTCAGGTAATTGGTCTGCAGCCTTAGTCTGTCCTTTTTTATTTTGATGCCTTGTGAGTGTCAAATTCTCCAAGCCATCCTCTCTCATCATGGTCTCAACAAGTTTCAGCTGCCTAATTCTAAGAATGTTCTTTTTGTTTCCGTCTTTTGAGATTTTTTTTTCGTTGCTTATATGCTCAGAGCACAGAATTTTCAGCATCCTTCTGTAGAACTACATTTCTGTTGCCTTTAGTTCTCCCTTCATCTGTGGGTGATTCCATCAATAAAGCAATTACTGGTCTGAAAAAGTTTTTCTTTTCACTAACACTCATACACAAGTTTGTGATGGATAAATTTTCGCCTAAATTACACAACAATGAAAATAACCCTGATATCTCATTTTAACAGATATATTTACCAAAATTACACAAAAATATCTTGAAATACTAAATAGTAAATTTATACAATATAATCACCATTGGCTTCATCCGTGGCCTCTAGACTACTTTGGAATCTCCAGCAACTTTTCTGGATGGTCTCCTTTTTAAGTTAGTGAATGCTACTATAATCCTAGCCCTTAACTCATAGGCTTATGGCCTATCACGTTGAATACACCAGTTCTCACTCGATCACCAAAGTTAAGCAACGTTGAGCCTGGTTGGTACTTAGATGGGTGACCACTTGGGAATACCAGGTGCTGTAAGCGTTTATGGATGGATGTGCGTTGTGGTGCAGTGGATATCAACTCGGAAAGAGAAATCAGTGAGCTGAGTTTGAATCCCATTTGAATACCCTGCATTCACTTAAGCACTGGTACCCTTGGGAAAGGTATTAATCCGTCCCTTCTCTCCAGATATGGGTTAAATAACAAGGGTAGGACTTGGGGACCCTGCCCTTAAAAACAAATCCCAATGAATCTTGCAAACAAAAACATTAAAACAAATCAAAACGATCTTCAGCATTAAATGACCTAATGAAGGTTGACATGCTGGTTAAATTGACCAACTAACCAACCTTAACTCATCTTAACTCATATTACAAAGAGTTTGGTTGGTCACACGTAATAATCAATGGGGATAGCAGTCTGGGGAGTTAGGTGACTAGATTTAAAGGCTAATGTGGTCGCAAAAATTGTCTGTCAGTCATGACTGAGTTCTATTGCTTGTGTGGCATGGTGCAGAGTCCTGTTCCCAAATATAGGGTCTTCCAGCAGCCATTCTATTAACCCTGGGCAGCACCACCTCCTAAAGGCACTTGATATAGGTCTCTGTGTTCAGTCTGAAGCTCTGTGTGAAGATGAATGAAGGCATAACTTAGACTCATCCAACTCTTTCTGAATTCTCTGTCTTCAAATTGACATCCAAATGCTCTCCAATGTTTGTATTAGAGCTTCTAGCACAAATGCCATGCTACTACAGCATGCTATTTCCAAATTTCTGGCAGAATCAATTGCGTCGTAGGGCTTTTGTTTTCACAGATGGTGCCCAACTGACCCTACCATACTGTGCAGTCAACAAAAACAAGCAACGCACACTAAAATATAAAATGGCAACAAGCCACTGCACCCTGTGTGTGTGTGTGTGTGTGTATTTATTGCAACCAGATGCACAATAACTACAAACAAGATGAAAAAAATGTATGAAAAAATCTCATTTGTACAATATAGTTCCCATTGTACAATATATTTCCCATTGATCCTCATAAAAAATTAAAATTAATAAATTGTAAAAAATACAATACTACTAATCCAATATCTGTAATAACTCCTCCCCACCAACTGATGGGTTATGTAAACCAACATTATATATCAATGCAAATGTCCCTTGGGAGAATGTATCTCTGACAAAAAAAACAAATATATATGTTGGATTGACAACAACTACATTAACATGACATTTTACATTACATTTCTAGACACCTACAAAAACATTCCTGTCTACATTCACAATATAAAAAAAATAATGATTGATAACAACAATCCTACGCCAATAAAACAACAAAAGCAAACTACATATTCTCGAGGCAATATTCATTAAAAAACTTAAGCTGTCAATTAATAGAATCAGCTCTGAATTCTGTAGTAATATTCTAAAATGTTTGTAAAAAGAACAGTTTTTTTATACTTTAACACATGCATGACCATGATATTACAACATATTAAAAAAAAATTCCATTTTGGATAATTTTCACATTTTAATGATTGCTAAGCAATTCATCAACCATTATTATATTTGAAGCAAGAAAAAAATTTACAGTAATTTTTAGTAACAGTTTTGCAGATATTTTTTGTTAGCACAACTCACACCCAAGAAGATGATCTCAGAGATTGAAAGTACTTGGGAACATTAAGAAATGAATAATAACAGCATCTGTCAATGTTACAGCTCATTTCTGACATCTTTCAATTATAATATGCGAAGGTCGTGAGTATAAAGGGATTTTATTGAAAATAAGCAGACACAATGTTTGCAATTTATTTAATCTAAAAGAAAATTTGCTGATTAAATACACATACACACACACACACCCATATATATATATATATAGTCATCTGCAGAGAGTTCTGTTTGCCTGTATTACAACTCATCAGTACAATTAGACATCTGATTGCTTCCAGTCAGGATTGAAACCTGACTGATTTGACAGCAGTTGGAGATTCTATCACTAAGCTATCGGTGCACAGTGAAGGAAGGTAGACTTTACACTGTTATATACACACTGTAAACACATGCCAGTAGCCAAGAGTGTTCAATTCGTTACTTAAGAACGATAAATATATATATATATATCACTTTAAACATTATTTTTAATGAATACTTGTATTTCAATAAGTGCTCCATTAATTTATTAAACAGTCTGTTAATTTTTTTTGTCTATATGCTTGAATGTTTGAGAAATTTTATTAAAAAAATCTGCACTCTCTGGTAGGATTTGAACTTGTGTCCTTCAGATTAGAAGAAGCTAACATTAAGCCCGGCACACATTAACCAACTTGCCTATGAAGAGCATTCAGTCTCGCAATTTCTCCCATCTCTAGAAACTTTTCAGTTCTACACAAATCTGTATCCAAATGTAAGAGAATTTTGGGTTTGGATTTTTATCCCTTTAAACATTGTTTAGTGGATACCTATATTTGAGAAGACAGCCAATTTTTTTAAACAATGTGTAATACGCAAACTGGCTTAACATGGTTATCTGCTAAAATAATGTTTGCCACAATGAAAAATAATGTTGGATTAAAATTAAAATAGATTGCTTCCTTAAAGTTTAAATTTAAATCTATACAGTCAGTTAAGTACCATACATGATACACGCCTTCGGTGATCATGTCTCAAAAGAGACATGACTGACCGGGCAGAAGATTATCCAGTAGTAGGTTGCCATTGCTTTCTGTGATAGACTGATTGCCAGCCAAGGTTATAGAACCCAATCTGTCCTATTATTTAACCAAAAACTGGAGCGATTTGTTATTCCGAGTCAATATCCACTGCACCACAATACACAAATCCATGACCTCCTTAAAATTCAAATTTTAATCCATTACTTAGAAATAAATATTTCAATGGTTTGTTGGTGATTTGTTAAATTTCATTAAATAGATTCTTAAACTTCAAAATTTAGCTTTGAACTATAGAGTTAGTGAGCAAACTGTTTACGGTCTTCATCTGCAGCAGGTTAGCTAGGTCTGCAGCTTCAGTGAAAGTCGATTCCCTGTCATGCAAGACAATTTTTCTCACCATAATTTCTTATATAACTATAAATCTATGATTTATTCTTGATTCTTGATAAAATACAAAGAATAATATGCAATGTTATTGGTCTTGACCTGTCATCTCAGTTTCAATTTCCACCACTGTAACAGTTTCCCTTTTTTATAAATACTTCCATGTTAATTGCTCTAATATCTTTGTTCGATGGTACGTAGACGTTATGACTTCAATTGCAGTACTAGATTGCCAGCTAGGTATCATCATTTTACAGTTGAAATGGCTTAATTTTATGCTAACAGTTTCTTCTGTTTTACATCTCACTTGTGGAGCTCTCTTGCAGCTTTCTGCTTCCCAGTCAACATTGATCACCAAAAATGTAAATGCAATGTCAATTGTTATCTTCCGGCTCCTTAAAAGTAGTTTTACTCATATTATCTAACAGTCAGTAATTCTTTGCATCCTAGTGGCTTTATTGCCTTCTTTGGGGTGAAATGATTAGAAGGAAAAAAGTACTGACCACTTCAGATGTGTGATTGAAACTGCTGAGGTGCTTTGGTGCAACAAAGGTAACTATCCTTACTGAATCAATCCTCATCCTCCTGTAGAGGAGAAGAATTTGAGTTTTGTTTCATGGCATATCAACCTCTGTGGATTATTTAATGCCAAAAAAGTTGGGGTTTTAAGGTATGTTTTTTAGTGTTATAATGAGAAGGTTGATTTAATCAGATTTTGATGTATTTTAGAAAATAGAAGATATCTTCTAGTTTTCTATTCAAAAAATGTAATGCTGGTAATAATTTTTTTTTTTCAAAATTATGTTTTTGCAATAAATTTTATTTTCCTTCAAAAATGCATATTTTTCTATAAAGCCTATCTTAGAAAAGGTATTAATCCATCTCTTCCTTCCAGTTATGGGTTAAATAACAGGACAGATTTGGTTCTATAGCTTTGGTTGGCAACCAGTCTACCACAGAAAGCAATGGCAACCTACTGCGGGATAATCTTCTGCCCAGTCAGTCATGTCTCTTTCAAGACATGATCACCCAAGTGTGCATCACGTTTAGCACTTACCCTACTGACTGAATATAATAGTTGAAAACATGATCAAGGCTTCTACTGGGCATAAAATGGGGGATCAGTTTTATATTGTTTTGAAATAATAAACTGATCCCCCACTAATTACTAGTTAATGATATAATACATCTCTTCCCCCTCTACCTATGAGTCAAATAACAGGACAGATTCGGTTCTATAGCCTTGATTGGCAACAGTCTACCGCAGAAAGCAATGGCAACCTACTGCGGGATAATCTTCTGCCCAGTCAGTCATGTCTCTTTTAAGACATGATCACCCAAGTGTGTATCAGTGTATCATGTATGGCACTTAACTATTTTCACATATCTATTTCTATAAAAGTGTATTTTTATACTTTCATAGTGTTTTGACCCCAGTTTGGGGGTTAACTATTTACCACCCTGGGTTAGGGTGGATCTGGGACAACAGCAATTAAGAGGTGGTTTCATGCTCCTCACAACCTCCTAATCAGAGGCCTTGCTGCAGGTAGAGGAGAAGAGGAACCACCATAAACTTAATTGTTTTCCTAGCCACCAATTCTGCTCCTGTCCCCAGTGAATAAAAAAACTATATTAAGCAAGTCGTATCAATTGCTGTTAAGCCTGTGACAGATGTGTAGCCTCCACCTTCTAAACACTTGTTCACAAGGGAAAGCTGTGATATATGTAGTGAACTGAATCCTAAACAAAACATCCCGTCAGTAAATCAAATCACCAAAAGCAAGTGACCTTTCTCAGGTTGGCTAAACCAAATCCATTTAGGCTGGACCAGGTCACATCAAATACAGCTTCCCCAGCTATTCATTATCTGACATTGACCTGCTGGTCACTCAATTTCATCTCTTATCCTCCTCTATAAAAACTCTGTCTTCCTCATTGCATCTTCTACTCTGTCATTCTTCATGTAATTCTTTATAATGGCAATTTGGAAAGATACCAATTCCATCACAGTAAGGAAGAAAATGGTTTTTGATTCTGGACATTTTTTTTCTTTTCCTTTTTTTTTTTTTTTTTGTTTCTTTTATAATCTTACTGTGCAGGGTCAGAAAGCTTTTCCCCGTCTGAATCCATCTTGCACAAATATAAATCTACCATCAGCCTGCCTGTGTATTGAATACTACTGCCACATCTGGTCAGGTGCCCCTGCTATTCACCTCGGGATTTTTAACAAAATCCAACAGAGAATCTGTAATGTGACGATACTGACTTGGCAGCCTGGCTGTAGTCGCTCTCTTACTGGCATGACGTGGCTTCCCTGTGCCTCTTCTACAAATTGGTCCTGGGTATGATGGTAAACTGCATCCGGCAGCAAGGCCTCTGATTGGGAGGTTGTGAGGAGCATGGAACCATCTCTTAATTGCTATTGTTCCCAGGTCCACCCTGACTCGTAGTGGTAGCACCTTTTATTCTGACTTCAAGACAAGAAAGAAAAAAATTAAGTTGAATAAGAGCTAGAAATGGCTTATCTCATTGGTAGTAAGAAATCCCAGCATGCATCTGTATGTTTTGTCTATCAATTTGGAGAAGGGGATGTTTTTGCAGCCATTTCTCCCCTAAATTGAAACCAACATCAACCAAACATTGAAGTGTGAAAATTTATGTACAAAAAATAAAATAAAATGGATTTTTGAAAAAAATTTTTTAATCATTTCACCCCCCAAGCAATGCAGTTCTACTGTCACTTTTTCACAGGAGGGGGTTACATAGGGGAAAGTGATAAGAAAGAGAGGTAGGTTATAGGGGATGTTAGGAGGAGGGTAATAGACGGATGAGAATACCGGTATAATGGAGGTGGAGTGGATGGAGAAAAGAGCTTGAGAGAAAGGATGCAAGTTAGTGAGATAGAAGATGTCTATTGACCTTACATTTAAATTCCCGGAGATTGTAGCTGTTGGGGAACCAAGTATGTGGAAGGGAACTCCACAGATGGGAAGTGCGAGGAAAGAAGCTGTTAGAGTAGAAATTGCGGTTATATTTTATCGGTTTCACTGTAAAAGGGTGGGACCTAGTTCCTAGTCTAGTAGCTCATGTAAATTCATACATAGGGGTCACCGGTGAGCTAAGTTCATAGGAGCAGAAGCCATGAAAATATTTGTAGAAGTTTGGTTTGGTTTGTTTTATGGCGTATCAATCTCAATGGGTCATTTAATGCCGACAAAAATTTTACTATAAATTTGTATGAACAGAATATACTTTCTTTGTAAATGGGTTTCATTGACAGTCAGATGTATTGCAGTATCTGGCCATAGATTAAACTTAATTGGTGGTGCCTTAGTTGCCAAAGCATAGCTTTTGCACAATTTTACCAAAGTTTCAATGTCTCCATCTATGCTATGCCAGTAAACATAGCCTCTCAATATGCTCTTCATGCTAGATCCATCAGGGTGTCCTCCTGCATGGAATTCTTTCAGGTACCACTACACTTTCACCATACACGAGAACACCATCACATATTAAATAAACTTCAGTCTTTTTTCCTTTCAGTCTTAATTTATTTTTCATTTCAATAAAGAATTTTTTATCCAGTGCTTTCTTTTTTTATGTCCTCCAACATTTAGTATTTGCCTATATTTCTGAGATGGGGCAGTATTTACACTATTCAGACTATTGTCCTCATCTTTATTGCCATTCGTACAATGTTTCAGCTGCTGTACACTCTGGTCTTCTTCAAGTGCTAAGAATTTCGAACCAAACCCTTTATTACAATCACTGAGGTATATGAACTTCATTCCTCGCATAGATTTCAGTTTGAAACTCCTAGCACCTGAAGAAGGTTGGAGTGTACAACGGCCGAAATGTCGTATAAATGGCAACAAAGATGTGGACAATAGTCCAAATAATGTAAATCCTCCAACATTGTTGGTAGTTCCTGTACGGTATTGCACAAAATATTTTTAATCTCTACATCCAATTGTAGAGCAGCAATGACTGTATCCGAAGGGTTCATTATTCCTTGGAATGAGTCTGGACAAACCGTCTGCATGACTTAGCTTAGTCGATGGCAAAAACCCCATCCTAAAGTCATAATTTAGAAGAATGGTTCTCCATCATTGCAATCTGTTGTATGAGTCAGTAATCCCTTATTTTGGGGCCCATAAATCGCTCACAATGGTTTACAATCTGTCTGCAATATAAAATTTCTCCCAAAAATAAATCTATGGAATTATTTTAAGAGCAAAGATAATCCACAAACTTTCTTTCTCTATTACTGAGTAATTTTTTCCCACTGGAAGAAGAGTCCCGGATGTATGTGCAATTGGTTTAACAAAGCTGTGTTCAAATTTATGCATTACACGTAAGCACTCGTGTCACTTGCCATGATCAATTTTTTTAGGATCGTAGTGTACCAAAAGTTAATATATTTTTAATTTTTTTAAATGCTTCCTGGTACTCCAGCATTCAAACACATTTTGACTCTTCAAAAGTTTATCGAGCAGAGCTCTCAAACAATGCATGATTTTCTCAAAAACATAGTGGTAGCTAACTAGTCCCAGAGAATTTGTAGGGAGCTGACATTTTTACAAGCAGGCATGTGCTTAATAGTCTTAGCTCATGCTGGATTTAAACTTCTGCCATCCTTGTCAATAATCTGTCTTTAGTACTTAATCTTATCCATAAAGAATTCACACTTTTCATCACTTAGCTTGACTCCATAATTCTGAATTCTTTTAAACACTTCAAAAACATTTTCCTTATGTTCTTCTGTGTTCTCACTTCTCAGGAAAATATCATCAAGGTATGCAACTGCGAAGTCGAGACCCCTTTGCATGGTGTCCATGACTTGCTGGAAGATAGCTGGAGTGACTTTAATGCCAAATGGCAAACAAAAATTTATATAATCCTCTGTGTGTATTTATTGTCAAAAATTTTGTACATTCTTCATCGACTTGAATTTGAAGATATGCATTGCTAAGGTCTATTTTGGAAAAAAAAATCTTGCCTCTGTTAAACTGCACAAAACCTCTTCTGGCCCCAGAAGTGAAAAATGATCTTTCAGAGCATTGTTTAAGCCCGTTGAAAAAGCCGTGCACACGTGCATCTCCTTCGACTTCTTTTTTTTTTCTTAATATACACTGTCCACGAAGCCTAGTCGCTATGCTAAACTTTGGACAAAACACTGATTTTTTTTTCTATCAAGTTTGTTTATTTGTTTTATAGATGCAAATGGTACATTTTGTTTCTTTTTGAAAACTGGTTGTACACTTTCTTTCAGCTCGAATTTTGCTTTAAATTTGGTACACTTGACAAGCCCACCAAAAAATACCTCTGGGAATTTATTTTTTAATTCTCTTTTTAGAGCTTCTGTTTTGTTGGTAGAACTTAATTCCATAATTTTTAATATTTTCTATCCAATCTGTACCAAAAACTTTATTCATGTCTCTCATTATGGATACTTCTAACGTTTTTTGTTTAACATAACATTCACAAAAAACTTGCCTATGAATTTAATTTTCTTACCTCTGACAGTACAAGTTTTTTTTTTTTGGTTTTTCTTTTTTGAAACAATGCTGGACAATATCATCAAAGATGAAGGAAAACCTTGAAGCAATTGAAATGTGGTTCTACAGAAGGATGCTGCAGATATCATGAACCGAGAATGTGAGCAATGATGAGGTTTTGGAAATAATGGAAATGAAAAAGAAATTAATAATGAGCATCAGGTAGAGATAACTAAAGTTTCTGGGACATGCAATGAGGAAAGAGGGATTGGAGAACCTGATACTAACAGGCCAGATAGAGGGAAAAAGAGACAGAGGAAAGCAACGGATAACATATTTGAAGGACCTGATCAGGTGAATGATGGAACGAGGGTTGCGTGGAGTAACAGGAGAAAGTGTGCTAAGAGCCATCAGGGATAGGTAGACATGAAAGGCCATGCTCGCCTACATCCTGAAAGAACAAGGCACATAGAAAAAGAAGAATGTTAGTTTTCCTATTTTCCTCCAAGTGTAAACATTTATTATGATTAACTCAGAAACACTGTCTAGTTGCAACTTAACATTTTTGTTCAGGATTTTCACTTGTACAAGTTTTCTTGTATTCTGACTTGAAGATTCATTATCGTTAGTCATTCTAGTAAAATTTTTAACTCCCTTTTTAATTTTCATCTTGCAGTGAAATTTTTTGTGTCCATTTTTGCCACGATGAAAACAGTCCTTGTTTTTAAACAAACAACCATTACAAAAATGCATAGCAGGAGTTTGAAGTAATGTCTTTTTTTTTCTTTTTCACGCTTTTATTTTTATGGCACACCTTTTTGATGTAAAACGGCACTTATTTCAATATTGTTAATGTCCTGCCAAATGTTAATATATCTCTGACATTCTTCTGCAAGTTTTTCAGAGTTAAGTTGGGTTTGTTCTCAAGATTATTTAGTAGAACCCTCCTCTTAATTTCCATGCCTTTACCTGACACTAAACCTTTTGCAAATATTAAACATTTGAAATTGCTAGGGCTTAGTTCTGCCAATTTGAATTCTTCACACTGATTATTCACAATACTCGTGAACATAGTGGAGCCTTCCTCATCATTTCTCAGTAAATTCATAAGTTTCCATTTCTTAAGGAATAATGACATTCTTGGATTTAACAGCTCCGAAAGTAACTTAACAGTTTCATTGAATGTTAAGTCACTTGTCTTTTTTGGTAGAATATAATTCAGGAACTTTGTATATTCAACATTGCCTAATTTTTTAAAAATCAGTGTGACCTTTTTCTCATCTGACCAATTTATGCAGGCTGCTTTGTAAATGTAAAAGTTACGTTTTCCTCACGCCTGTAGTTAAAATTTGTTATCACTTTCACAATAGCTTTTTGAGAAAATACACTCAAATCATCATTTGTTACTTGAAAAAATTTTCTGCTCTTTCATAAACAATTCCTTGAATAAACTGATCCATTAGAAAAAAAAAAGTTAGATTAATAAAACTTAATCTCCTTCAATTTGAATTGCTTCTGCTTTATCGATCAGCTCTGTTTATCCCAATTTGTCATCCATTATTCCAGAGCATTTCCCTCTCTTCTTTCTCGTTGACCCATCCTTTTCAAATAACTTTTCACTTTTTTATTGCTCTCCCCCTCCTGTTATAATTTCTCTTTCATTATATCTTCATCCAAACTTCCCATCATGCTTTTAACTTCCTGCTGTCATGTGACATTCAACTTTTTCAAAATAGTAAGATGCACAGAAACTAATTTTTATGAAATTATTACGGCTATATTTAACACATTTTTGCCCAGAAGTCATCTTTTTAATTTTTTTTTTATCATGGCATGTTTTAGGAAGGTGTAGGAAAGTTATAACTGAGTAAATACTTATAAACTCTAATATATATATATATATATATATATATATATATATATATATTCAAGTGAATAAGAAACGAAAAAAATTAACAACATTCAAAACATTAATTTAAAACAGTGCTCAATGAAAGTCTGTAAAGAGCCATACCTTATCTTCTACTGTTAAATCTGTCTATAAAATTTTCAACACGTTCATTAATCACCTCTCTTCTCTTCTCAAAGGACTGGCCATAAAAGGCTGTAAAGAGCCATGCCTTATCTTCTACTGTTAAATCTGTCTATAAAATTTTCAACACGTTCATTAATCACCCCTCTCCTCTACCTCTTCCCTCTTTTTGCTCAAATTCTAACTTAGAATTCTGATTTCCCATTTTCCACCCTACTTACCTCTCACACATAATTCTCGAATATAAAGTAAAGAATTTTCCATTTTTCTTTTCACACTACCTAATTGTCCTTTCAATGTCGAAACAAAAATGTACACATTGTAGTAGTAATTTGTACATGTTCTAAACTATAATATATATATATATATATATATATATATATATATATCAAGTTATATTATGTACATGTTCTTCAGCGAGGGCAGGGTTGCAACTGAGAAAAAGTACACTGAACAGCATTCATGCCACCCCATTGCAGCAGAGGGGTGGGCCAGGTGCTAGTTACTGGGGCCAGCTCAATCGGCAGTTGAGGGGACTGGGGGATTTTTGTCCCTGAGCCCGTCCGTACGTGGTCAGGTCCCCACCTAAAAAAAGACCTTGTGTCAAATCCCGCTCCAGTGGGGGAGCAGGGTAAATACTAGTTTGAAGAAGGAAATTACTGGAAAGTAATTGACACTCACCTAAAGCGAGCTGAATATAAAAATGCTCCTCTTACCAATAACAATTCCATCGAACTTCTCTACGGCATATGACTTCATTGAACTTTTGTCCTTTTGAATTTATATTTTAATTGGGGTCATCAGGAGAGAATGTGCACCATTTCGGGGCCTTCCTCTCAACGGTTTCACTTGCACACCGGCCCCCCTCACTGATGTGAGGTCCCATTATAATGAAATACATGTGTTGTTATACTTGGGGAGAGCAGTGGGGGAGCAGGGTAAATACAATATATAATGTACAAAAATATTTGTAGAAATGAGAAAAAGCAAGATGTGGAAACAACAAAATGTGTAGAGTCTGCTTGTTATGTGGTGTTGGAGACAAGAGAGACGATAATACCAAGTTTGCAATCAAATATGGATTGGAATCCGATAGAATAATCAGATAAATAATAAGTCAGTTCTTTGTGTAGGGCCAGGAAGGTTTTCCCATCCGAAACAATCTTGCACATATACAAATCTACCATCTGCCCATACACTGAATATTGCTGCCATATCTGGTCGGGTGCTCCTGCTATCTACCTCAGTGTTCTCTATCAAATCCAACGGAGAGTCTGTAATGTGATCGATCCCGACTTGGCAGCTAAGATACAGTCGCTTTCTCACTGACACAGTGTGGCTTCCCTGTGTCTCTTCTACAAATACTTTCACAGCTTCTGCTCTGATGAACTTAGCTCACCGGTATCCCACTATATATGAATTTCCTCGAGCCACAAGATTAGCAACTAGGTCACACTCTTTTACTGTGAAATCAATAAATTGTAAACGCAAATTCTACTCCAGCAGCTTCTTTTCTCGCACTTCCCACTTGTGGAATTCCCTTTCACATATTTGCTTTCCCGACAGCTATAGTCTCCAAGAATTTAAATGTAAAGTCAATCGTCATCTCCTGTCTCACTAACTTTTTCTCTCTCATGCTTTTTTCTCCATCCACCCCACTCTCATCAGTATTCTCTTCCTTCTCATACTCTCTTCCTGACACCCCCTGTAACCTGTTACTTTTTCTCATAACATTTCTCCTATGTAACCCCCTGCACAAAAATGCCTTGCTTGGGGCGATATGATTTAAAAAAAAAAAAAAAAAAGTTCTATACTATTATAATGTGGATATAAAGTGGGGGATCAATTCTACATCACAATCAAAATATAAACTGATCCCTCACTTTGTGGCCATATTCATCCTTCTCTTATCCACTTCCTGACAACCCCTGTAACCTGTCACTCTTTCTCATAACATTCCTCCTATGTAACCTCCTGCACAACAGTGGCAGTAAAATGCCTTGCTTGGGGGCCACACGATTTTTAAAAAAAAAATTAAAGTATATAGTCCTTCTCATAATGAACGTCCAGATAATTTACTAGGGAAATACAAGAAATGTCCTGGGTTTTTTACCTCATATTTTTCTGTTGCCCTTTGCCAACTATTGCACCAACACCTTTATCCACCTAGTCTAATGGACAAAGATGTTGGTTCAAGTAATCCAGTAACTTGACCTAAAGAGTTATGAGTTCAATACTAGCAGAAGTGAATAAAATCTTGGGGAGTTAGGTCTGAAATTCCAACATATATCACCTGAAGAAGGCCAGAGCATGAAACATCATGAATATGACAAGATGAGGTCAACAGTCTGAACAATGTAAATAGAACAATTGATCTTGAACATTATTAATAAACAGCCACATATTTTAAAAATTACAAAGTATAAAACAACACAGCAAACAGGCCAATAAAAAGGTTATACACTACACACATCTGTCTATACTTAAAAAAAGATTGCAGTCCAAATATACATTAATATATATTATTAATCTTTCAGTATTTGTCTATACTTCTGAGTTAAGGTAGTATTTACATTGTTCATTACATCATTAAACTCACAACGCTTTGGGTCAAGTCACAGGAACTAACCAACGTCTATATCCATTGGGCCATGTGTACTTAAGGACAACAACAACTGAATTTTTAGTACTTATAAACCTAATGTCCCATAACCTTTTTTTTTACCAGAGTTCATACTGCAATTTTTTATCTTAATGGTTTTCTCTAGTATTTCTTACCAGAGCTCATATTGCAATTTTTGATCTTAATGGTTTTCTCTAGTATTTCTTACCAGAGCTCATATTGCAATTTTTGATCTTAATGGTTTTCTCTAGTATTTCTTACCAGAGCTCATATTGCAATTTTGACACTAATGATTTTCTCTGGCACTTTGTATTACTGGTTCCTATATTGTATTTATCTCTATACTTGGTTGGCTTAGATTTTTCTAGCCTAGCATATGTGCTGATTTCATAAGTTTACATAGTTCCCAGTCGCATTCTCTATCTACCAAAAGAGGCTCTATGCAATGAATGAAGATCATATACCCAAGTGATAAACTTAGCTCAACTGATGTCCCCTAGATATAAATTTCCTCGAGCCACAAGATTAGCAATAAGGTCTCATCCTTTAACTGTGAAACCAATAAATTGTAGACGCAAATTCTACTGCAGTAGCTTCTTTTCTCGCACTTCCTGCTTGTGGAATTCCCTTCCCTCATACTTACCTTCCCGACAGTTTCCAAGAATTTAAATGTAAAGTCAACCGTCGTCTCCGGTCTCCCTAACTTACATCCTCTCTCTCATGTTTTTTTTCTCCGTCCACCCCACTCTCATCAGTATTCTCTTCCTTCTCCTACTGTCTTCCTGACATCCCCTTTTAGTTTAGTTCGAACTTCCTAGCATCTGAAGAAGGCTAAAGTGTACAACAGCTGAAACATTGTACAAATGGCAACAAAGATAAAGGCAATAGTCCGAATAATGTAAACAGTGTAAATGTTACCTCATCTTAGAAATAAAGAAAATTTGACCCTTTTGGAAAGTGACTAACAGCTATACAACAGATTGACCCAAGCATTTAGGAGCCATCAATGGTTGTGCTAGCTTGAAGTCACAAGACTTCATGACCGAGGGTTTGTGTGTCCTGGCCTTGTTCGGACTCTTGTTCATGCTAGATAACGCACTCTCTCCCAGAGACTGTAACTAAGGTCTGCTCAGCATAGTTGTAGTATAAACCACAGGTTGGTTCTATGGATGTTGAACAAACACAGATGTGCCTGAGAAAACAACAGCATCTGCAGCATCTTGCTGCCCTTGTAGGCAAGCAGCTTGGATACAAGTAGACAATCTATATCTAAACTTACTTATAAATGGAACTTTGTGTGTGTGTGTGTGTGTGTCTGTTACCTATAGACTCTGAAACGGCTGAACCGATTTTCTTGAAAATTTACACAGTTGTACTATAAGTGTCTGCGAGTGTTCTTAGCTAGGTTTCATGTCGAAGTACTCCCGATAAATAAAAAAAATCGGGTTATAGAAGGAATGGTCCGATTTTAATCAAATTTGATACACTCATAGACAAAGACATAAGAATTGATATTCAGAAGTTTCAAGGTTGCAGTTCTTACAATAGTGCAGAAAATTGATAATATATATATAAAAGCTTTCATTACACCCAAGCAACGCTAGGCTATGCTGCTATTATATATATAATGTTTTATTAAAGGTCGACAAACATTTTTTGTTAGATATTATTAATTTTTCTTTCCTTTCTGACATGATGTTTGACATCAGGATACGCCATAAACTATAACATGACAATGTGACATTTGAAACTAAAGCAATACATGATAAATTTTCAAAGTGTAAATGTAACTCTTAACAACACAAACATAATCTTTCTTTGAAAATTGTTAATGACAGCTGAACGCTCTTAGAATTTAGACAATACTAGCAGTATAGCCAGCCATTGCTCAGGTGTAATGAAAGCTTTAAAACTAATCTATGGTCCTGGAGCTCAGACTCAGCCTAAAGAATATTTGTGTGAAGTTTGGTGAGAATCGGATAAAAATTGGGGATTTGTATAAAGGACATACAGACAGATAAACAGACACATGCACAAACATTTTGCCTTTTATATATATATATATATATATATATATATATATATATTATCGATTTTCTGCACTATTGTAAGAACTGCAACCTTGAAACATCTGAATATCGTTTTTTATGTCTTTGTCTATGGGTGTATCAAATTTGATTAAAATCGGACCTCTCCTTCTATAACCCGATTTTTTTCGATTATCGATTTTCGATATTTATCGGGGCGTACCTCGACACAAAACCTAGCTAAGAACACTCGCAGACGCTTATAGTACAACTGTGTAAATTTTCAAGAAAATCGGTTCAGCCCTTTTGGAGTCTATAGATAATGGACACACACACACACACACACACACACACACACACACACACAAAGTTCCATTTATAAATAAGCTTAGATTTGTTGAACTTCATTCCTCATGTCAAACAACAAATCAAAATGAAGAAAAGACTGAAATAAAAATGCCTCAAAGAACTTACAGTATATATTCATGTATGTCCCCTGTCATTTCTGGATGTAGATGAACGTGGCTCTCCACAACTTTCTCCCCTTTGTAGCCCTTAGTAAGGTTTGTCTTTTTGTTTCTTCTCATCCCTATTGTGCCAACCATTTACACACACTCATTAGGTAGGTTATTCACTGCTTTCCTCTGTTCCACTTGCTTTCAGTATGACCTGTGAGAAACAAATTTTCTAAGCCCTCTTTCCTCATTATTGCTCCGAAGAAGTTTCTTCTCTTTCACTTCTCACTTGTAAAGTTATCTTTCAGCTTCTTACTTCACAGTCAAATTTGATCTTGAAAAATTCTTGTTCTTTTATTGTCCTCTCTTCTCAATAGTAGGTTTTCTTGCATTCTCTAATGCTCAGTAACCCTTTTAGATCCTAGTGGCTTTATTGCCTTGCTTGGGGTGATAGTATGAAAAAAAAATGTCCACATGCCAGGCTGCAACTGAACCTGTCCTCCTCAGACTACGTTCTCTTGCAGGTGAGACTTAACCTCAACATTCCAATCTGCACCACTCCTGCTAGACGCTGATTGACTTTCCTGCTTGCACCATTCTAGCCTTCTGACAATGACTTTCCAACCTTGAGCCATACATGCAATGTTTCTGCTGGCTGACGATCTTCCAAGCTGTGTCAATCTTGCCAAAAGCTGATGACTTTCCAGCCTGTCTCTTTATCAGAAAAGGCATAGCATGGACTGCTTGTAACAAAATGGATAAGATCTGGAAATCCAGTCTTGATCGTAAGATCAATATCCAAGTTTTTCGTGCACTTATTGAATCAGTCTTACTCTATGGATCTGAAACTTGGACTCTTTCAGAAAAACAACAGCGCCGTTTAGATGGATATTATACTCGTCTTCTCAGAAGAGTACTTGATCTTTCATGGCGAAACCACCCAACTCAAGAAATGATATATGGAGACCTACTAAGAGTATCAATCTTAGTTCCAAAGAGACGTGTCCAGTTTGCTGGGCATTGTGCACGTGGCACAGATGAACTTGTTTCATCGTTTGTATTATGGAGGCACCCATCATCTCACAATCGATCTCGTAAATTAACCTTTCCAGACAGGATACACAGAGATACATCTATTGCCAAGGAAGACCTTACAGGAGCTATGACAAATAGGGAATGCTGGAAGGGTGTAGTGAGTTCTATCTTGGCCAAGGCCGCATAATGATGATGATGATGATGATGTGCCTTTTATACCAGACGTTGACATTTCCTTCCAACCAATGATGACTTCCCACTTGCGTCGTTCCTGCCGACAATGACATTGCAGCCTGTGCCAGTTCCATGACGACATTCCAGCCTGTGCCTTTCATATCAGACACTGATAATATTCCTGCTGACCAATGATAACTTTCCAGCTGGAGATGATCCTGCTAGCCACTACTGACGTTCCAGCTTTTTCCATTTTTTTCCTACTGTTTGTTCAGTGATTTTTATCATAATAAAATTGACATTAAAACTCAAACTCTGCTTCCGACTTCTCATTGTCTTTGCTTGTTTCCACACATACAAATGTTTCAGAGTCAAGACTTGTTCCTATACCCGGTCTACGCAAAAGCAGAAATGTAGTTCTACAGAGGGATGCTGAGAATATCTTGGACTGAATATGTTGTTAAACTCCTACTGGATTCACTTTTTTCACTTCACTCACATTGCAAGATGGCTTCTTTGTGGGAGGCTTATATATATATATATATATATATATATATATATATATATAGACAGTGCCAAGAAGAAAAATTAAAAATTATGACATACCCAAATAAAGACGAACTGCTAAATGAAAGAACAGAAATTATGACAAAATGCATCCACACGAAGAAATACCTCTTAGGTTCATACAACCATGGATGAAAACGTCATAATTCATTTGAATTTAAACAATGCGCATTCATAAATTCTCTGCCACGTGAACGTTAAAAAAACGCCATTACAAGAGCATTCTTAAAAAGGAAAACAGTAAAAGGTAAAATCAGTTATTAAAAATCACCTGAAGAAACCACTGATGGTAGAAACCAAGGTAGCAAAATAACTCATTTATAAATGAAAAATAGTCAAAAGTTCTACAATATAATTGTATAGAACACTTTTTAATACAAATGTGTACTGGTCTAACCCTATTAGAACCAAAAACTAAGTATTAATATATATATATATATATATATATATATATATATATATATTTTTTTTTTTTTTTTTTTAATCATGTCACCCCAAGCAAGGCATTCCACTGCCACTATAGCGCAGGGGGTTACATAGAGTGATTGGGTATAGGAAATGTCAGAAGGAGGGTGATAGACGAATTAGGATGTACATAGGGAGAGAGTTGGAGAGAATGGGTGTGAGTTAGTGTGTTAGGAGGTGTCTATTGACCCTACATTTAAACTCCTGAAGGTTATACCCATCGGGGAAGCAAGCAGGTGGGAAGTGCGAGAAAAGAAGCTGTTGGAGTAGAAATTGCGGTTGCATTTCATAAGGTTAGCTCAATGATTGACCGATAATATTCTTATAACTATTCCTGTGCAAATAACTTAATAAAAAGGAAAAGGCAGATCTATACAGATGGCAGTAGAGAGTGCTGCCTTGGGTCAAGAGGGTGGCAGCTGGAAGACCTCATGTCTAGCAATAGGACTCTGCACCATGCCACACAAGCAGTAGAATCAAGTCATGACTGTCAGACAATTCCTGCAACCACATCACGCCTTACATCTGGCCACCGAACTCCCCAGACTGCAACTCCCTTGATTAATATGGGTTGGAGCGCATTTGAGTGAGAGACCAAAAAAAAAATCTTCTTGTAACACCAAAGATGAACTGATGGCAAGGATTATGGCAACATTCACCAACCTAAACAGGAAGGCTGTCCAGAAGAGTTGCAGGAAATTCTGAAGTGATCATTTCATCTTTATTCCCCATTTTGTATATTTAAATCACAATATTTCATAATCTATAATGAATGACAACACAAAGTATCATTACATGTTTGTTGTTGCTGTTCCCCATTTCAAAAGTATGGGCATGCTTCTTCTTCTAAGAGAGTGTTGTGTTTCTGTTATGGTGAAACACACCTATTCCTCAGATAGTGGACTCTCCCTCCTATCTTAATAAAAGTTAACTCAAGAAGTTCTTGGAAAATTCATAAGAGTTCTCAGAAGTTCTAGAGAATTATTTAGAGTTCTATCGGAGTTCAGTAGAACTACTTGGCAGTTGATATTAGTTGGCAGTTAGCCGACTACTAAGGAGTCAGCTTACAGTGGAAGATTACCAAGTTCCTAACATTTTGGGTGCATTAGGTTGATTAGCAACCGACATAACACAATTATTACCTTCAGTGCGAAAACTTCTCCACAACTGTTTCTTACACTCTTCTTTATAAACCAGATGTTGTCCGCTCAACAGTCAGAACAAAGCAGAATAACAGATTTGAGTTTCTGCGCATGTGATCGATTCACATCTTCCGATAAAAAACAATTTTCTTTATTACTCATTGAGCGAGCTTGTGTTACACACAGATATATGTATGTATTGACCAATAGCAAAAGAAATTGGATACCATCCAAAGAGATGACCAATAAAAGAAGAGAAACTAACAAGCCTTTGCAAACTTTAATTTCGTTTGTAAAAACCCACATGAATCGTGCACACATCAGACAGAGAGAGTGAGTCACGCAGAGACCCAGCTTCAGGGTTGGGTGACACACTCTCCTTATTCTCACTGACTGACTGACGCCATGGCAACCAATATTTTCTAAGTCTCTCTTTCTTTCTCTCCCACTCTGTTGTCTTTACAACAGCAATGGGTAATAGTTTAATGTTTTTGTATACATGTAAATAAATTATAATTCAATGTATTCCTTTTTTCGTTGATTTCACATTTGCTGAGTTGAAGAAGATATTTAACCTCTACAGCAGTAATAACAACAGTTCTGTCTTCCAGGTTTACCCATTCTTTGTCTCCACAACAAGAGTATTTTTTAATGCATGTAGGTCATATAGGCTCTTCTGTAGAGTATAGTCACAGCTCCACCACACTAGGACCACAGACTTGATACATGTGTTGCTGTTGTGATTTCCATAGGTTTTTACAGGGCGGAGTTGAAAACCCCATGCCTAACCAGTTGGAATTCACAGTTACTAACTGTTGTAACCTAAAAATGTAACTGAATGGGAAATCATAAAAAAAATAAATGGAATATTAATGTTTATAACATCAACATACAATATTTTCCAGCTGCATGAAGTAGATAACCACTGCTAGGGGTGAACTGCTAGACAGCAATATGACCCTCCTCACAATAGTGTCCAATGTATTTATGAGAATTGAAAAATATCCATTAATGTTCATAGGTATGTAAATAACACTAACCAAGGTGAGAGAGCCTAGTCGGTCCTTACGTATTATCGGGAGGACCTTTGATTTTTACTTTTTCTTTTTTTTTCCCCGCTTATAACACCAAGGAACTGGAAAAATCAGGCTTTCATCACCTCAACGTCAACCACAAGTACAACTTTGTGGATTCGAACACCGGGGCTCATACGCAGACAGTGGAACGCCTATGGGGATCGACAAAGTGGCGAAACAAGAAGCACTGTGGCACTGCACGTCACCATTTGGAGTCGTATTTGGCCGAATTCATGTGGCGGAAGCATGTTGCCTGTACTGATGTCTTTGAGTCACTTTTGGAAGCAATTGCGACGTTCTGGCCTCCGGAATTACAAATGTAATTCCATTTTATTGTTTTAACCGTTTCAATAAATAATTTACTTTAATTTTTGAGTCGTTTTTTTAAAGGTCCTCCCGATAATACGTAAGCACCGCCTAGTCTGCCTTGCTAATTCTTCTAGCTGGGATTTCTGTCCAAGTGCATTTGTCCAAAAGTGAAAGCAAGGGGGGTGAGCTGGAATTTGATCTCTGAATGCCAGTTTCACATTACATGACAATAACTGTTGTGGAGGTTGAGGATGATGGTCTTGTTATGTTTGCCTCAGTTGGTGAACTCTGAGATGCTTAATGGGACTGATTTTTTTTTTTTTTTTTTCTTGAAAAGTTCTTCAATTCTGAGGACAGGTTATTCAGGTTGGTGGATTAGGCTTTGGTGGTTGTTGTTTTTTTTTTTTCTACATCTTTTTTTTTTATCTCTAGTTTGTCTAATCGTTTGGATTCACTTCCACTTCAAATGCCAATAACGACTCCACTAAATTTGTAATATTAAAACAGGTAAAAATAAAATAATAATAATGAAGCAAAAAATAACATCAGTTTTTTTTTTCTTTTCTGTTGAAATATTCCTGGTCACAGTTTGGAGGGAAAAGACTGAAATTGATAATTGACCAGAAAATCCTTGTTGATTTTGAGACAGTTCGATAACTGATTGATTTTTTGATGTTATTTCATGTCAAGGAAAGGTAGTTGATTATTTGAGCCAGTGTTTCCATTCGGTTATTGAAGCTCTTCTTTTGCATAATCAAATGATATGAGTTTGTACGAGTCTTGACAAATTTGTGAAATATTAGAACAACATTCTTTTGAGTTGCATTTACAAAAGACATGTTATTTAGAATGGATGGTTTTGGTTTGGATTCTGGTTGGTTGTCCAAGTTGGACACGATTAGACACTTCTAGCCAGACAGCCTGCAAATGGGGAAATTCATTATAGCTTAACATGACTTATCGCTCATCCTGGCATTACCATTGACTGTTGGAAAATTTAAAATCCAGTTATGCCAGATTATTTTCATCAGTTTCATCCATGATCATAATATTCGTTTAGATTAGGATATTTATTATGAGTGTACCCCTGCCATCAAAAATAAGGCAAAATATTTGAGAGGATTATTATTTGTTTCCTCACAGGTTATACTCTTGAGTGTGTGTGTGTGTGTGTGTATATATATATATATATATAATACACACACACAGTCTTTATTATAATAAAGAGGATATTTATATATTCTTCACTACTCAACTATAATTATTGCAAAAAAATAAAATAAGTCACTGTTAAAGAGCAAACACGCGCCAAGAGCTTTCATAACTGGTAGTAAAGACAATGAACTTAGTTGAAACTACCTCACTATTGTCTCCATAATGAACTGAGTTAACACTGCCTCACTATTGTGTCTCTTTCCATGAGTGTATCAAGAGAAATATATATATATATATATATATATATATATATATACACACAACAGTCTTTATTATAAGTGAGAGGATACTGGGCGTGTATAATGACAATATACACGCTAAAATGCCTGCCTTCTTCTACCGAATGCCCATAGCCTAGAGGTAGAATCGCCGACTGACGCCAATTCGGTCAAGTTTCAAGCCTGGGTTAAAAAGCAATCGGAGTCTAACCGTACTGATGAGCTGTGATACAGCAAAACCGATTTGTCTGCGGATGACTATATATATAAACACACACACACACACACACACAATGGCCTTTATTATAATAGAGTTTCTTCAGCTTCTTTTTGGTTTTGCATAAAAGTTTGTAATTGGTTTGTCTTTTGAAATCTAATTACATTGGAAGATTTAATTCCGGTCACCTGGAAAATAAGCTTCCATCAAACCTGAGGATCATTCAGAAGATGGAATTGATTAATGGAAACAATTTCCTTTGCTGTCAATGATATTGCATCTCTTACTTGTCATATACATGATTGATCTTCAAATGACCAACAGTATTCTCTCTTACTAGACATTCGAATATATGACCGACTTCCAGGCAACCAACGATACTACGTCTCTTAGCCATCCAATTACACAACTGATCTTCAGATGACCAATGGCTTATGGCCATATCGCACTGAAACACCAGTTCCGATATGATCACTAAAGTTAAACACTGTTGAGCCAGGTCAATACCTAAATAGGTGATTGCTTAGGAATATCAGGTGCTATAAACTTGGATGTATGGTTGGTGTAATTGTTAATGACTTGGAATTACTAATCAGAGAGCCAGGTTCTAATTCCAGCTGTGTTCATTTTATTTACTTATGTGCAAATACCCTTGGGAAAGGTATGAATACACCTTTTACTAATTAACCCATAGCAGGTGGGAGAAGACTTGTATCCGTAAAATAATTATTCTCAAAAAAATATTCCTACAATCTAAAAGTATTTTCTGAATTTAAATAACCTGGAAATGGTTGGTAAGCCGTAAAAAGCAAATTAAGGAATTCAAATGACCAGTGACACAGCATCTCTTGGCTATTTAAGTACATGATTCATCGTCAAGTGAACAATGTACTTTTGTGTTGTAACCCAGTTTAAGGGGTCACAAATAAAAACGGGAACACGGGATTAGTGTAAACAATTGTATTAACAAAATAACAAGTAAGGTACAATATGCCAACTTGTTTGTCTAGCTGACGAGCAGGCAGTGTTGGATATCTGTTGGGGCACTCTCCACCTGTGTCTACAATAATGGACTATCCCAAGCACTACATAAAGTAGTCGTGGGAAGACCTCAGGAGTGAGCCGAGTAAAAAGTCAGTCGAGTATTTCTGGTAGTGGACCATGTATCAGACTATTACGTCTCATGACTAGACATGCTACTAAACCCTTTGTTCCTGTATTCTACTAACTACCTCTTTTGTAAATACTACTCTTCCTGGTTATATACCAATTTAGTACAATTCCGTTGTTTGTATTTATTTGCTCAATAATTCTGTTACACACAACATAATATCAAATGTCTCTGTTTGGTAAGTCACTCTACGGGTGTCTGACTCATACCAGACTGATCCTCTCTGGTGACTACTAGTCACATGGTATTTATGCAGGTTGAGTTAGTCCATTACTATGTTAATGGGTAGGTCTGCCATGACATTTTATTACTCAAGTCTAAAGAATCTGAAGAAAGGTTGCTTTCTTTAAGACCGAAAAGATTGATTCGCTTGAAGCCATTTTTATTGATTGACTAGCAGTATAGTCCGGCGTTGCTCGGGTGTAATGATAGCTTTAAAACTAATCCATGGTCCGGGAGCTCAGACTCTTTGAACGTTGACACGAAAGACTAAAAAGCAATAGTTGTTTCCAGTTAAAGCGAAACCATAGACTGAAAGAAAAGTGAATGGATATAATCAAATTTTGATTTCCTGGTATTGATATCAAATAAGGTTTTTTCGTTGTAAACTGAATTTTGAAAGCTAAATAAGTCCTCTGTGTAAATGGTATCATGGCTGAGACTAAGAACTACAATTATACCTACTTAGAGCCAAACCCGAAGCAAAAACTAAAATAAAAGGGCTGAAACAAATACAAACATACAGGCAGATAAATACACACAAACATCTTACCTTTTATATATATATATATATATATATATATTATCTATTTTCTGCACTATTGTAAGAACTGCAAGCTTGAAACTTCTGAATATTGTTTCTTATGTCTTTGTCTATGAGTGTATCAAATTTGATTAAAATCGGACAACTCCTTCTATAACCCGATTTTTTCAATTATCGATTTTCGATATTTATTGGGAGTACCTTGACACAAAACCTAACTAGGAACACTCGCCGACGCTTATAAAACAACTGTGTAAATTTTCAAGAAAATCAGTTCAGCTGTTTCAGAGTCTATAGGTAACGGATACACAGACACACATACAGACAAAGTTACATTTATAAATAAGTTTAGATCTGAGTGAAGTCATATATAGCTGATAATTCAGACATTTCTGATGAGTCTATTCAAGATCATGACTCAATTGGCTGCTGTACATGACATCTATATGGGGTTCTCAACTGACGAGTCTATTTTAGATCATGATTCAAGTTCTCTGGTTATTATTTTGATTTTGTAGCATTTTATGGTGTTTGGCAAAGCTACCCTGGGTACATCGTCTTTTGTGATTTGTTCCTTTATCTCCAATACTAAAGTTGTTCTAATTAATCCATACACAGATGTATTTGAAATGTTTATCGTTTATTAATTCCACATCCTGAATTTTGATAGATTCAGGGTATGTCCAATCAATGAAATACCATACGTGATAAACACTTGGGCGATCATGTCTCAAAAGAGACATAACTGGCTGGGCAGAAAATTATCCTACAGTAGGTTGTCATTGCTTTCTGCAGTAGACTGTTTGCCACCCAAGGCTATAGAACCCAGTCTGTCCTGTTATTTAACCCATAACTGGAGGGAAGAGACAGATTAATACCTTTCGCAGAGGTATTTGCGTATAAGTGAATTCAACGAATTCAACTGGAATTCGAACTCGATTCCTCGTTCCGAGCCGATATCCACTGCACCACAATGCACATCCCAGGGTATGTTAATGGGTGTTAAAATAATATCACTTTTTGTTCCCTTTTTTAATAGGGTAATAATAATATCTTTCCATATTCTTCATCATTGATCTGATATAGCTAATAGTTGAGCTATTTCTGAACAAATTAGATGAAACTTCATGATATACATATGAGAGTCGTGATTTAACAAGACTATTCAAAAACGTGATTAGATTTGGGTTTTGTCACATCTTGTAATGTTGGACAAATTGTGCAATCTATTTTGTGTTCAATTTCTTTACCTTCCTATTCTAAATTCATTATAATTAATCAGTACACAGAGATAGAAACATGTCGGCTGAGGCTTTAGAATATACCAACTGTATCTCTGCGGAGGGATAACACCCCCCACTCCTAATGAGGTGTCCTGGGTATGACAATAAACTACGTCCAGGTCCTGAGTTTGATGATAAACTGCATCCAGCAGCAAGGCCTCTGGTTGGGAAATTATAAGGAGCATGGAACCACATCTTAATTGCTGTTGTTCCCGGGTTCACCCTGACCTGGGGTGGTAGTATCTGTCGGGGTCCCAGCTATGGGCAAATAGTTAACTGGGGTCAAAAATACAGTGCAAGTATAAATAGACTTTTCTAGTAAAATTTCTAGGAATACATTTTTGAAGAAAAAATTTTATCAGCAATCTTCTTCTATATGCCATGTTCCTTCAGGACATAGGCGATCATGGCTTTCCACGTTTCCCTATTCCTGGTGGCTCTTAGCATGCCTTCTCCTGTTACACCATGCAACTCTCATTCCATCATCCATCCAATTAGGTCCTTCAAATATGTTATCTGCTGCTTTCCTCTGTCTCTTTTTCCCTCTATCTGGCCTGTTAGTATCAGGTTCTCCAAGCTCTCTTTCCTCAGAAACTTCAGCTGTCTCTTCCTGATGCTTAGTATTAATTTCATTTTTGTTTCCATTATTTCCAAAACATTGTCATTGCTCACATGCTCGATCCATGATATTCACAGCATCCTTCTGTAGAACCACATTTCAGTTGCTTCAAGTTTTTTCCTTCATCTTTGAAAATATTGTCCAACATTCATTGCCATATTGAAGAACTGACATCACATAGCAATCCAGTACTCTCTTCTTTGTTTCTAGCAAAATTATCCTGTTTCTTAATACTTTACTCAACTTCTGGAATGCTTCTTTTGCCATGCCAATTCACCTTCGGATCTTTGTGTCGCACTTTCCGTCTTCTGTTATAACTCTTCCCAGGTATTTAAATTTTTGTACCTGCTTCATTTTAGTATTCCCCACCTGTATTTAGCATTTTGGGCTGCCCTTTTTACTAATGACCATGTATTCGGTTTTCTTGCAATTTATTTGTAGATCTTTCTTGTCACTCTCTTCAGCTTATCTTTCAGTCGGAGGTCTTGTAGTTTCCTTTCCATGTCTGCTATCAGCACCATTTCATCTGCGTACCTTAGGTTGTTTAAATTGTGGCCTTCGATGACAAATTCAGGCATAACTTCCAGGGTCCTCAAAATATTCTCGCTGTACAAGTTGAACAGATCCGGTGAAAAGACACATCCTTTCTATCTTTGTATATCTGCTGAATTCATAACCTGTCCGTATACAAGCGGTTTGCTGCCAGTAAAGATTCTTGATTACTCTTAAGTCTTTCCCAAATATGTCAAGGCTGCCGAGCGTATTTTGTCAAATGCCCTCACATAATCACTAAACCACAGGAATAAGTTCTTCTTCATTTGTATTGCCCTTTCAGAGAGCATACATTTTTAGAAAAAAAAAATACATGCCAGCAATACATCTGACTCTCGACAAAATCCTTCTTACAAAAATACGTTAATGAAACCTGATCTACAAACTGATTTCTTACAAAGAATACATATTCTTCTCATACAAATCTAAACTTATTTATAAATGAAACTTTGTGTGTGTCCGTTACCTATAGACTCCGAAATGGCTGAACTGATTTTCTTGAAAATTTACACAGTTGTACTATAAGCGTCTGCGAGTGTTCTTAGCTTGGTTTTGTGTCAAGGTACCTCCAATAAATATCGATAATCGAAAAAATTGGGTTATAGAAGGAGTGGTCCGATTTTAATCAAATTTGATACACTCATAGACAAAGACATAAGAAACGATATTCAGAAGTTTCAAGGTTGCAGTTCTTACAATAGTGCAGAAAATTTGATATTGATACCAGGAAATCAAAATTTGACTTACATCCATTCATTTTTCTTTCAGTCTATGGTTTCATTTAAACTGGAAACAACTATTGCTTTTTAGTCTTTTGTGCCAACGTCCAAAGTGTCTGAGCTCCAGGACCAGGGATTAGTTTTAAAGCTTTCATTACACCCGAGCATCGCCGGGCTGTACTGATAGTCTATTGTAAAAAGATTGTCAGCATTAAATAACCCACCATAAAATAAACCAAACTAGTCAATGATGTGCAGAATTTTGATGATGTCTGGGACCGACTCCTTGATTGTATGTCCCTAACACTCAAGTAGGTGGGGTGCCCCCGATTCTATTATTAAACATGGATCCATATTCTCACCACCTTGTGGAACTATAGGGTAATTATACAATGAAATTAACAGACAATAACTAAATTTCTATTTCACTCTTTGACTTAATGCTGTTCCACATTCCACCCTTTTCTGAATGCTACTGATTCTAGTATGATCACCAAAGATAAACAATGTCGGGCCTGGTCAGCACCTAGATGGGTGACTTTTTTGGAATACTAGGTGCTGTAAATTTGGATGTACTTCTGAGTTCTAATTCTAGTCATATTTGTTACATTCACTAATGCGCAAATGAATACACCTCTTTCCCCCAGCTATGGATTAATTAGTAGAATGTGTATCAATAAAAATCATTATCACCAAATCATTCTTGCAATCTTAAAATATTTTCTGGCTTTAAGTAACCAATAAAAGGTTAATAATCCATAAAAACAAATCAGTAAATAACAACATATATTTGAAATGTTTTGTTTAATTGTACATCATACTCTGAATTCATTATAAAAATGTAAGTGGCAATTTCAGTTCTGGAAAGGTGTAAGTCCTTCTTCTTAGAACTCATTTTCATTCAAGATTACCTGTGCCATATTCATAATATTCTTCATTGTGCCGTGTTCCTTTGGGACATAACAAATCGTGGACTTTCTCTTGCCCGTGTCCCTCTTAATATTTTTCCTCTTGGTATCGCTTCCAAACCCTGCTCCATTGTCCATTAGCTCAAGCTTATCACACTGCTTTCTCATGTCTCTCTTTCCATCTGTTCATCCTGTGAGTATTAGATTCTCCAGACCCTCCTTCCTCATTACATTTACCAGGAACCTCAGCTATCTCTTCCTGATGCTAAAAGTACGAGTTTTCTTCTCGTTTGCATACTCTCCAACACCTCATCCTTGTTCACGTGCTCAGTGACTGGTATCCTCAGCATCCTTCTGTAGAACTACATATCTGCTGCCTTTAGCCTCTCCTTCATATTTGAAGAGATCATTCAACATTCATTGCCATAGAGGAGGACAGATATCACAGAGCAGTGCAGATAGTGATATCAGATGTAGTGTTTAGATATACACATGAAATAAACTTGGGAATATATTTTTTGATACGTACTTTTAGATTTGTTTTTGTATTATTTTATGTTATCAGATAAAAGTAGCTCGAGCTCAGCATATGCTGTGTTCAATATTATTTATTTCCTGAAACTGTTATAACTAATCCATACTCAGTTTGAGTGAGTTTTAACGGCATATCAACCTCTGTGTGTTATTTAATGCCAAAAAGTTAGGGTTTTAAGGTATTTTTTGATGTTCAGTCATAATGAGAAGGTTGATTTAGTCAGATTTTAATGTAAATTTGTTTTTATTATTTTTTATTATAGAAAACTGAAAATGTCTTCTAGTTTTGTATTCAAAAATGTTTTGCTGAGAATAATTTTTTCTTTAAAAATGTATATTTTTCTGTAATATATTTTTATGTATATATTTCTATAAAAGTCTATTTTATTCTTTCATAGTGTTTTGACCCCAGTTTGGAGGTAAACTGTTTGCCCATAGCTGGGACCCTAACAGGTGCTACCACCCCAGGTCAGGGTGAACGTGGGAGCAACAGCAATTAAGAGGTGATTCCATGCTCCTTATAACCTCTCAATCATAGGCCTTGCTGCAGAATGCAGTTTACCATCATGCCCAGGACCTCAGATTTAATGAAAAATTTTTTTTTTCATTTTAGAAAACTGAAGATGTCTTCTAGTTTTGTATTAAAAAATGTATTGCTGGTAATAACTTTTTCCTTTAAAAAATGTATTATGGTAATAAAGTTTGGAGCCCAACTATTTGCCCATAGTTGGGACCCTAACAGGTGTACCACCCCAGGTCAGAGTGGACCTGGAAACAACAGCAATTAAGAGGTGGTTCCATTCTCCTCACAACCTCCCAATAAGGGGCTTTGCTGCCAGATGCAGTTTACCATCATACCCAGGACCCCATACTCAGAAGTATTTGAAGTGTTTAGAGTTTATTAATTCCACATGCCAAATTTTTTGTGATTGGTTTGAAGTATATGATATCTTTTCTCTCATTCCAATTCATCCTTCTCTCTTCTTTTACTAAATTTCACAATGTTTTTGTTCTTTCAGAGATTAAAAAGGATTATCCGATTGGAAATAGCTGGAAATCAAAATGACAGGCAGAATCGATGACCTTATTTCTCGACTTGGGGACTCTGGCCGATTCCAGCTGATGCTGGCTTTTCTGCTAGCACTAAATGAATTCCCTATCTTCTTTAACAACATTGTGAATACCTTTTACCTTGTCCAGGTACCACACCGCTGCAAAATGTCAGTCGCTGATGACTGGGCAGCGGACAACAGCAGCATAGGGAGTGCTCGAAGCAGTAGTATAAGCAGTGGGAGCAGCACAGGTGGTGCCTATATGATTGAAGCCAACCATGACAATGAATGTCTCCTTTATATGGTTAACGTGAGCACTGGTCAAAACTACAGCATGTCCAACTGTGAGGTTGGCTGGACATATGAACCTGTTGACAATGAATGGACAATATCAGCTGAGGTAAGTAATCCTCTTCTTAACATTTATAAAGCACATATATGCACTTAATTTTCAGATTGCTATGCCAGGATGCGCGTTGTGGTGAAGTGGATATTGGCTCGGAATGAGAAATCTGGAATCCGAATTCAAATTCCAGTTGAATTCATTGCTTTTCTTTGAGAAAGGTATTAATCCGTCTCTTCCCTCCAGTTATAGGTTAAATAACAAGACAGATTGGGTTCTATAGCCTTGGATAGCAACCAGCCTACTGCAGAAAGTAATGGCAACCTACTGCAGGATAATCTTCTGCCTAGTCAGTCATGTCTCTTTTGAAACATGATCACTGAGGTGTGTATCACGTATGGCACTTAACCGACTGACTGAATATAATAGTTGAAAACATGATTAAGGTTTCTACTGAGTATAAAGTGGGGGATCAGTTTTATATTTTTTGAAGTAATAAACTGATACCCAACTAATTACTAATTAATAAAATAATACATCTCTTCCCCCTCTACCTATGAGTCAAATTACAGGACAAATTAGGTTCTCTAGCCTTGGCTGGCAACCAGTCTACTGCAGAAAGCAATGGCAACATACTGCGGAATAATTTTCTGCCTAGTCAGTCATGTCTCTTTCGAGACATGATCACCCAAGTATGTATCATGTATGGCACTTAACTGACTGACTGAATATAATAGTTGAAAACATGATTAAGGCTTCTGCTGGACATAAAGTGGGGGATCAGTTTAATCATTAATTACTACTTAATAATATAATACATCTCTTCAATTTACTTACAAGTCAAATAATAAGACAGAGTGGGTTCTATAGCTTTGGCTGGCAACCAGTCTACTGCAGAAAGCAATGGCAATCTACTGTGGGATAATTTTCTGCCTAGTCAGTCATGTCTCTTTTGAGACATGATCACCCAAGCATGTATCACAGATGGCACTTAACTGTCTGATGCCATAGAAGCTGTTTATGTAACCTGTGATATCCTGGGTAGGATTTATTAAACAAACACATGAAAAAATATTCGTTTACCTGAATCAGTATCTAAGATAGCAAATGCTGAAAGAATATTTATTACCCGTTCTTCTTCTATGTGCTGTATCACTTCAGAATGTGGGCAAACATGGGTCTCCACAACTTCCTGTCTTTTGTAGCCCTTAGCAAGATTTGTCTTTTTGCAATTTCTCATACTTTTAGAAATAGTTTTGCTGCAGGAGTTGCCAGAAATTTGTCAGTGTTGACAGATAACTGCCTTTGGGGTTTCATTCCGTGTTCTCTGTCTAGATTTAACTTTTTTTTGTGTTCAAGATATGATTTCAAAGCAGCAGAGGTTTCAAATCAGGGTTTTCCTTCCCCTAGATTGACTGCATTTCTAGTGTGTCGAGTGTCAGTTTTCCACTTTCGCTTAGAGCTGGACTTAGTTGTCTGGGTAGATTTAAGACACAGTTATTAGACAAAGATGTTAAAACTTCATGATCCTGTCTATAGCAACACAATAAATAGAGGCAGAAAAAAGATTTTCTTTTAATCGTTTCACACTAAGCAAGGCAATAAATGTAGAGTAATTAGCCAGGGTGTTTCTTTTTTAGTTTTTTTTTTTATTGTTTCACCCCAAGCAAGGTGATACTGCCACTGATGTGCAGGGGGCTACATAAGAGTAAATGTTTAGGCAAGAGGAGAGTGACGAGAAAGACAAACCAGTTACAGGGGGTGTCAGAAAAAGGGCAAGAGAAGGTTAGGAACACAGTTGTGAAGGTAGAGAGAAAGAAAAAGAACAAGATATACAAGGTGATGTAGAAAGGACTGGATGTCAAGTGGATAATAGATGGGAATTGACATTGCATTTAAATTCCTGGAGGTTATAGCCATCAGGAAAGCAAGTATATAAAAGGGAGTTTCAAAGGCAGGAAGTGTGAGAAACAAAGCTCCTAGAGTAGAATTGTCAGCTGCATTTGATTGATTTAACTGTAAATGGGTGGGACCTTGTTGCCTGTCTGGTTGAATGAGTAAATTCTTGTGGTGTGGATACCAGTGACTTAAGTTCATCGGAGCAAAAGCCATGAAAATATTTGTAGAAGAGACAGAGAAGCCACATCCCAGTAATTGAGAAAGTTGCTTGGAGTTGAGCTGCCAAGTCGTGACCTATCAAATTACAGATTCTCCTTTGGAGCCTGTTGAGAACATTGAGATGAACAGCAGGGGTTAAATGTAATTAGCAGAAATGCCCAACAAACAACTGATAGTTCCCAATAAACAGCAAAAAAAAGAATGGTATGTATGGCTGGTCACTCATATCTGAGGATACCTGTCTAGCTAATCCCCATCACAGACACTTGCTCAGGCACACTTTTCTTTGTTTAACACCCACCTGTGGCTTATACTGCAACTATGCAGAGCAGACCTTAATTACAGTTTCTGGGTGAGCGCACGTAATCTGGCGTGAACAACAATCTGAACAAGGCCAAGACATCCAAACCCTCAGCCACGAAGACTTGTGACTTCAAGCTTGCACAACCATTGATTCCTCCTCCAAAAGAGCCATCTACATAATTTAATTCCCAAGGCTTAGGTAAATCTGTGGTATAGTTTTCAGGCACTTTTCCCAAGGTGCGACACACTGGGATTGTCTTCTCTAGACGGATGGGATCAAGAAATTAGCGTCCTGACATGGTGAGATTCAAACCCAAGCTTCATAGCCAGAAAGGAAACATTTGAGCCACTTGACTAAGTAAACAAAGCAGCAGTCATGTGGCAAGAAAGTTAACAAACTAATATTGTTAACACAAAAACAAATCACATAAGAGATTATATACAAAATAACTACATTTGTTACACAATTAAAAATTAAAAATACATTACTACACAAAAATTTCTGTTTCAAGATTTTTATCTCATCATCAAGCAATATTAGATCATAAAACCTTGGGTCCTCTTTACCTGGAGATATATATATATAAAAACAATTTATGGACATATATATATATATATATAAATTATATATATCCATAATATCCATAATATATGTATCCATAAATATATATAAAGAGATGATTCAAACAGCATTGAACTCATATTATTCTAATTTATTTTATTATATACTTTTTTACTTTTCTTATTATTTTTTTTACTGTTCTTATTTTTCACATACTTCCTATTAACTTTAAACAGAATGATCAGATACTCAGAGAAACCCAAACGTAAAACAATGAATTTGTTCACCTGAAGAGTCAATTTTAGACTCGAAACACGTGTTGCGCAAATCATGACAAATTAATACTCCATAACTTGTATGAATACCAAACAGTAAATATATATTTTAAAGAAAACGTTCACGGCTTCTCACACCTTCTATTTTATATATATATATATATATATAAACAATTTATGGATTTATATATATATCAGCATGCGGTGTAGATATAGAAGAATCCAAAGGAGTATCCTGTATATACAGTGGTATGATAACTCTCTAAGAGAGCTCTAAATATATATGTATATAACTACATATAGAGCAAATATAAGAAAATTTAAGGCAGACACGTTATTTCATGGTAAATCGGAAGTATGGGCCTACTTCAGGCGAACCATCATCAGCTTCCGATTTTATTGTACAAAGGATTTTACACAAATGAAATTCACGAAGACCTAAAAAAACAGAATAAAAATAACGGTCGCTCCTTTAAAAGAGAACATTTAAGAAAAATACATCATTACATCAGTTCGGCAAACACACACATATTCATACATAAGCATATATATACACAACATATAATCAAAGAATACATGTAAGAGCGGATGTCAACAAAAATCCAAAGATACATTCAGTCTGTCAGTTAGACTGCTGACCCGTAGATTTGAAATGTAAAGAAAGTGGGTTATGTGTGAGAGAGAGAGAGAGAAAGAGAGCATTAAAAAGAAAGGGTAAGTATCTTAAAGTGTAACGAAAATGGAAGAAGAAAGAAGAGAGGAATAAATTTAAAATAGAAAGAAAAGATGATAGGAGAAAATGAAAATAAATAAACGGTGAAACGTTAAGAAATTGGAGTCTAAAAAATATATTTAAGAGATAATAGTTAATATATATATATATATATATATATATATATATATTTTAATTCAGATACTTCAATCCAAGGGAAAAAAGCAGGAAGGTAAATTCCAAAAACCCGATCCTAATTAATATTAAAAATTTTATTTTAATATTAAAAAATGATACAGGAAGAGAGCTCCATGTAATAAAATATTACAGAGCAAATATATATTAAAAAAGGATTAATTCAAAGATGTTGAATGGCCATTTCGATATGAAGATCCCCACGGGGGATAACACATCACCTCAGCAACAGAAAAATCCTTTCAGAAACTGGAGAAAAATTAGTCTACTTTTCCTTTGTAAATAGATTTGCAAAGAAATTAAAAAAGAAAATAAAAAGGAAAAATAAAGGAAAAGAAAAAAAAAGATAAAATAAAATCAAATAAACAAGAAAAGAAAAAATTGACATCGTCTGGGTTCGCAAAAAAAAGAAAGAGAATTGTAACTAAAAATTAACAGACACCCATGTTAAATCAACGTAAGGTTAAGCAACACGGAAAAAAGGTGGGAGTCAATTTATGGGTTGATACAAAAAACAATTTATGGATTTATATATGTATATATATAAAAACAATTCATAGATATATATATATATATATATATATATATATATATAAAGCAAAAAAATCCCTTCCCCAAATTTGTTAAATGTTACAAATGTATGCTGAGAGATATGTATATATATATATATATATCTACTGTCGTGTCCAAAGACTAAGAAATGACCAATGTTATTGGTTAGAAAGAAATCTCTGCATACATTTGTAAGATTTGTCAACAAATTTGAGATGTGGTTTTTTTTTTGGTTTTTTTGGTTTTTTTGTGTTAACAATATTAGTTCGTTAACTTTCTTGCCACATTACTGTTGCTTTGTTTACTTGGACAAGTGGTTAGAATGTTTCCTTTCTGCCTATGAAGCTTGGGTTTCAATCTCGCTATGTCACGAAGCTAATTTCTTGATCCTATCCATCTAGAGGAGGCAATCCCAGTGTGTTGCACCTTGGGAAAAGTGCCTGAAAATCATACCACAGATTTACCTAAACCTGAGAACAACAGCAATTAAGAGGTGGTTCCATGCTTTTCACAACCTCCCTATAAAGGCCTTGCTGCCAGATGCAGTTTACCATCATGCCCAGGACCAATCCAGCATTCGCTGCCATACAGAAGGACAGATATCACATAGCAATCCAGCACTCTTTTCTTTGTTTCCAATTTGCCTTTCCTGTCTCTCAGTACTCTGGTTAGCTTTTGAAATGCATCTTCAAATCTCAGTGTTGCACTTTCCATCCTCTGTCAGAAAACTCCCAAATTTAAGAAAGGACTTCAGACTACTTGGCACAATGCTTGGTTTTGTTTAACATCAAAAATCATTTTGTTTCTTTTATTTTCTGACATCTCCCTCTCCCCCTTTTTTTTGTTTTACAGCAGACATTATGTTATGTGTGGAGCTTCTCTTAATTTGGTTAATTTCTAGCCACAATTTCTCGACTCTGGACTGGCAAACTTCCACTATTTGCAGATGTGATTTTTCTTTTTTCTTCCTCATTTTATTTGACGGTTGTTTTCTTATTAGTTGAGAGAGGAGGGTAAAAAGAGAGAGAAAAAGAAAGTGCTAAGGGTTTTAAAGAAAAGCATATGCCTTGTGTAATATATTACCTTGAACAGCAGAGGTAATTGACAGGTATATCCGCCCGTGGGTGAGGTCAAAAAAGGATCAAGATGATTAACAGATATATCCGGTCATACATGATGTCAAATTGTATAAAAAAAAAAAAGCAGCAATCAGCTTGAAAAGCAATTGACTGTGTGATGTGATTGACAGATAAATCCGGGCATATATAAATCTACAAAGCAACAACCTGAAAAACCAAAAATGCATTTCAGTTTTAAGACTATATAAAGTCTAGAATTTTTGGCTGAAGACAGAACTCCCCCCTGGCTTCTAACTCCCAATGGTTCCTTATGAATGCAACTCACTCCAGCTGCCCTCCTGCTCACACAAGCATCACCAACAAAGAAAAAAAATATAAGATTATATTTTTATGTGATTGATCCCGACTTGGCAGCTCGGATATATTCACTTTCTCACCAGCACAGTGTGGCTTCCCTGTGTCTCTTTTATAAGTACTTTCACAGCTTGGATGGACTTAGCTCACTGATGACTCCTATATATGAATTTCCTCGAGCCACAAGATTAGCAACTAGGTCCCACCCTTTTACTGTGAAACCAATAAGATGTAAACGCAAATTCTACTCCAGCAGCTTCTTTTCTTGCACTTTCCGCCTGTGGTTTACTTGCTTTCCCGACAGCTACAATCTCCAAGAATTTAAATGTAAAGTCAATAGTCATCTCCTATCTCACTAACCTGCATCCTCTCTCCCATGCTTCTTTCTCCGTCCACTCCACTCTCATCAGTATTCTCATCCCTCTCTTACTCACTTCCTGACACCTCCTATAACCTGTCACTCTTTCTCATAACTTTCCTCCTATGTAACCCCTTGCTCAACAGTGGCATTAAAATGTCTTGCTTGGGGCGATAGTCATCTACTATCTCACTGACTTGCATCCTCTCTCTCATGCTTCTTTCTCCGTCCACTCCACTCTCATCAGTATTCTCATCCTTCTCTTACCCACTTTCTGACACCCCCTATAATTCCCTTCCATTTACTTGCTTCCCCGACAGCTACAATCTCCAACAATTTAAATGTAAAGTCAATAGTCATCTCGTATCTCACTAACTTGCATCCTCTCTCTCATGCTCTCATCTCATTTCTGCAGTATTCTCATCCCTCTCCTACCCACTTCCTGATATCCCCTTTATTCTGTCACTCCTTCTCATAACTTTCTTCCTATGTAACCCCCTGCACAACAATGGCAGTAAAATGCCTTACTTGGGGTGATACGATTATAAAAAAAAGAAAAGAAAAGTGTTCCTTGTTTGTCCGGATCCAATGACAGAAAATAACGCCTATTTTAATTTGGAATTTTTTACATTTGGGTTCACCACAAATAAATATGTTTAAAAATATCGAATATATATTATATATATAAAAATATAAAATAATAAATTTTAAATAAATATAAAAAATATTGAATATATATATATATATATATATATATATATAACGCCTATTTTAATTTTAACTTTTTTTACATTTGGGTTCACCACAAATAAGTTTAAAAATATCGAATAAAAGAATTTATCCGTTTGCTTTTCAATTCAATTATTTTGAACAAAATCATTCTGAAAGCAGACTAAAATACAAAAATAACATTAACATATGTTTCTTTTTATATTTTTCAGTGGGATCTTGTGTGTGACCATTCCTATTTAAGCTCACTTGTTGTCACCATCTACTTCTTAGGAGTGATGGTCGGTGGACCTTTGTTTGGTTTGTTGGCAGACAAATTTGGCCGCAAGCCAGTCTTACTACTTTGTCTCTACACTCCTATCATACTGGGGGCTAGTGCAGCCTACATTCAACACTATGAAATTTTTGCAGTTTTTCGATTCCTTACAGGAAGTTGCATACAGGTAAGGCTTTTATATTATTTAATTTGTATTGACAGTCCACTTCTAGTAATGTATTAGTCTACAGCTATATCATGTTGAATGCACCAGTTCCTGTCTGATCACCGAAGTTAAGCAACATCGAGCCTGGTCAGTACTTAAATGGGTGACCATTTGGGAATACCAGGTACTGTAAATATAAGGACCAAGAATGGTCCACCGGTCCTCCAAGTTTGGGGGTTGGGTGCAGGGCTAACAACCCTGCCCCGTAAAAAACAGTTTGTTACAGAAATAGCAACAAAAAAAGTTGCTGCCCTATGCACCATTGGGTGTGATGGATAAACGATGATTGTATCATTGGAGAAAATTTCCTGTTGAAATCACTGTTAGGTCTGGTGAAGGTCATTAGGATTGTGGGTCATTCTGGGTGTCGGCTGAGGCAGAAGTGATGTATAAAGTTTCTGATTGGTTGCTTGCTATTTCACGATTGGCAGTGGCAGTTGTGTGCTTGGTGATGATTGGATTCAGAATCACCTGCTGAAATAGTATTGTTCTGTTGGGGTCTCTTGGGTGAACAAGTATGATGTTGAAAGACTCGAAACTTGTCATGACCCCCAAGGCATAACACCATTGATGAGGCGATCATGCACATTCCTAGGAGTGTATTCATGACAGATTTCATTTTTATCGACAGTCTGTTTGTAGCAGTGAAATGCAGACAAATCGTCAAACAAAATGCATATTATTCTCTGCTGAAAATAAATTAAAGCTGTTCATTCATATCGAACAAATTTTGATCTGATCAAATTGTCGGTATTTTAAGCACATGCACAAACGCTTACATCTGAGTGCCAAGGTGTGCTTTTTCACTGCTTGGGTGTACTTGGATGTGAGGACTTGCACAAATTCCTTTTCTTAGACAGATTTCATCATTCAAATTGTAATCTTCATTTTGTTTTTTTTTTAATGCATCAGCTGGAGATTGAGTTATTCATTGGTTTGTGCCCTGATGATTTACTGTCTTGAGGCCTGGAGGACTTACTGGTGTTACATGTTAGTTGTAACAAAAGGAAAAAAAAAATTATTAACCAAAACTCAGATCACCGACAAATATTTAATTTCCCAAAACATTAAATAAAAATATTTACAAATATACAGTTTTTGCATTCAAAAAGAAAAACAGTTTACTACTGGTAGGCAAAGTGTTAGGAAGGGGAAGGAAGGGTCAGTATCTTTACCCAGTTAAGCTTAGCGAAGTAGTTTAAGTGCTATACTTTATGGAAGTTCTCAAATGTGTATATAAAGAATAATTTTAAGTTTGGTCAATGAAAAAGTCAAAAATATCTATTTACCCATATAGTTCCATGAGGTTTTCTTTCAGGTTTTAGTTTGTCGGTTGCCCTGTTTGTGGGGCATCAGAATACGCCAACTGCCCCCCTGCAGAGAGTAAAAGTCTCTCAATGGGGCCACCTGTTGGCCATGGGTGGCGACCCGTGTCATCTGGAGACAGGATCCTGGTGATCGAGCAGGCCATGGCCCAGGTGCAAAGAGGTCATGGTTCTGCAACACATCACTTTGGCCCTTACCTGGGCTAGACGGGCAGTCGGAGAGGCCCAATCCGATCAACTGGCTGGTCAGGTCAAGCCCTAACATCTACTCCCAAACATACCCTCCAAAAACATTTTCTACCAAGACTCATGTATCCTACCATACATATCCCCTGCCAAAAAAAAAAACTACCAGACCATGGAAAGTTATATATAAGAAAACTACCACCAACTTTCTATGAATAGATGTTAGAAGGTGCTGGCTAAGGGTCAATTGATGGTGCAAGATACATAGGCCCAGACATGGCTGCAAGCCATCCAACTGTGAACCTACATTATGGGGTGGTGCACAGGGGGAGGAGACAGGTGCTCCAGGTCTCTTGCACCATCGAGTATATTGGAGGGGAAGTTCCTGATCTGTTAGGGTGAATGGGTTTTCCCCCTGACAGATCCCATTCGTGGGCTCCAGCCTGGTTTGGTGGGTGGGGATAACCCTCCAATGAATAATATATTATATAGTATGTCTAATAAATATTCCAAACGCCCCCATATAGAATCTCCATCAGACTCAGAAAGTGAGTTTATTATTACAAAACAATTTCCTCAGTTTATTGTTTTGGAGTCGTTAGAAGAAAAACAATTAACAAAGATATCCCCATTTATTATTAAAAAAGTACTTTCTGGTGCTATAGTACCAAAGATGATAAAGAAACTTAAAAATGGTACGTTACTTGTCCAAGTAGAAAAAAAATCATATTCTGATACACTTTTAAAAATGAAAACCTTTTCTGAAATAAAGATAAAAGCATATCCACACAACACACTGAACAAATCTAGAGGTGTAGTCAGAAGCACTGAGCTTTCACTCTGCACTATCAAAGAAATTAAGACTCGGCTAAAAACACAAGGTGTAATAGACGTACGACGTATTCAAATTAGAAAAGGAACAGATGTCATCAAAACAAACACATATATATTCACTTTGAACCTCCCCAAAGTCCCGAAGGAATTAAAAATAGGATTTACAATTGAAAAGGTCAACCAGTACATCCCAAACCCTCTACGGTGCCTCAATTGTCAACTTTTTGGGCACCATAAGTACAGGTGCACAAGACTTCCAACATGCAGAAGATGTGGAGAAAGAGACTCTGACCACCATGAGCAAGAATGTAACAAAAAAGCAAAATGTGTTGTCTTGAAGATCACCCATCAGACTCCAAACAATGTATAATCTGGAAAAAAGAAAGAGATCAACACTATCAAGTTTACACGTAATATATCCTTCTCTGAAGCTAGAAAGATAGTCGAAACAACTGGCTTATTTCCCACTAAATCATATGCATCAGTTACTAAACCAAAACCAAACAACTTTGAAAAACAAGAATGCCATTCTTGCAAACTCCTATTCAGTAAATTATCAAAACTTACACCAGAAACACTCCCCGCTTTCTTGAAAGAAATTAATCCATTCACTGAACCTGACAATAACACTGAACCTTCAAGCATGGAAAAACCATCAACATCAAATACCTCTATGTGGAACAAAAACTTCTTCTCCAGAGGGAAACTATCCAAAATAAATCGACTTTACGTAAGGAATCTAAGTCCCCTCCCCCAAAGAAAGTCACTACTACTCAGGAGCAGACTGTACAGAGATCTTCTTCTAAACAAAGAACTATAGTGGAGAAAAACACCAAAAAAAAAAACCGATGCACATCTGTAGACTCAGAAGACATGGAAACGGAGAGTATCCCTCCTGTAGAAAACAACCACCTCAACTCTCATATAGATAAACGGAAATCAAATACATAAAATTTAACCATGGCCAGTAAAATAATTCAATGGAATTGCAGAGGTATAAAAGCCAATCTGAACAAACTTCTTCTACTAATATCCAGTCTATGTTCTATAATAATATGTTTACAAGAAACTTTTTTAAAACCGTCTGAAAGCATTAAACTCCGCAACTTCTCTGAATACAACCACATAGTAAATATCCCAAGTAGAGCTTCTGGAGGAACATCCATTCTTATCAATAATAAAATAGCACAAAGCCAGATAAATTTACAAACTAATTTACAGGCAATTGCCGTGACAACCACTTTACATCGGACTGTCACAGTTTGCTCCATTTATCTACCTCCAAATGACCCTATAGATGAAACAGAAAAAGAAAATCTTATTAACCAACTCCCTCGTCCCTTCCTACTATTAGGTGACTTTAACAGTCACAACACTAGCTGGGGATGCTCAAACACAAACAGAAGAGGAATCATAATAGAAAATGTTATCAACAATAACAACCTATGTATATATAATAATAAGAAACCAACTTTTATTCACTCTGCTACAAACACATTCTCAGCAATTGATCTTTCTATAAGTGATCCAAGTATCTTTATGGATTACAACTGGACTGTTCATGAGGATACATGTGGAAGCGACCACTTCCCAATAACATTAGAACATACTGACCCTGAAATAATATCAAAAATACCTCACTGGAACCTTAAAAAAGCCAACTGGAATAAATTCAAACAATTATGCAAATATAAACTCCTACCTGGAAAACATGAGAAAGACCCGATCACTCATTTTACAGATGCTATTATTTCTATAGCTGAGGAATGTATCCCTAAAACAACTTCATCAACTAAGTATAACCGGCTTTGGTTTAATGACGATTGTAAAAAGGCTATTAGGCTACAGCATGCTGCATTAAGAAAATTCAACCACTGACCCACTGCTCAGAATTTAAACCATTTTAAAATATGCAGGGCTAAAGCACGCCGAATAATAAAAGAAGCCAAATGGGAGTCATGGAAGAGCTTTGTTTCCAAAATTAATAACACCACCAAAAGTAAAACCATATGGAATATGGTGCGGAAAATTTCAGGGAAAAACATCAGTTCCCCCCTCAATCACCTCTGTATAAACAACAACAAAATAACCCAAAAAAAGGACATGGCCCACCTGCTTGCAGATTCTCTTGCAAATAACTCATCATCCAAAAATAACAGTAAAAAATTCCAGACTATTAAACAGGAATCAGAAAAAATCAAGCTGAACTTTAAAAGTAATAATGAAGAAGAGTTTCTTTTCTTTTAATGAACTGAAGGATTCATTAAAGAAGGCCAACAACACAGCTGAGGGACCAGACGAGATATCGTATGAGTTCTTAAAACAACTACCTGACCAATCATTGAAGTATTTACTATTTTTAATGACATCTGGATCAGTGGTAATATCCCTGCCATATGGAAATATGCCATATTCATTCCTGTAGTAAAACCAAGAAAAGATGCATCTGACCCCTCCAATTACCGCCCCATAGCACTAACAAGCTGTGTATGTAAGACTCTTGAAAGAATGGTAAATAACAGATTAGTTTGGTTTTTTGAAGTCAATAAAACAATAACCAATCTTCAATGCGATTTCCAAAAACAGCGGAGTACTATGGATCATTTAATAAGACTGGAAACTTTTATTAGGAATGCCTTTATCCAAAAAAAACATATTACTGCTATTTTCTTTGACTTGGAAAAGGCATACGATACCACATAGAGATATGGTATCATGAAAAATCTCAAAGAAGCTGAACTGATGGGAAGACTACCTATTTTCATCAATAACTTTTTAAACAACAGATTATTTAATGTCCGTGTAGGAGCATGCCTCTCAGACCCCAAGGAACAGGAAATGGGAGTCCCACAGGGGAGTATTTTATCTGTAACATTATTCAACTTAAAAATCAATCATATTGTTGGATGTATAAACCCAGATGTGGATTGCTCACTGTATGTCGATGATTTTTAATCTGCTACAGTTCAAGGTATATCCACATAATTGAGCGGCAGCTTCAACAATGCATTGACAAAATAAAAAAAATGGTCAACCAAGAATGCATTTAAGTTCTCCACTAACAAAACAAAATGCATGCACTTTTGCCAGCTTAGAAAATTACATCCAGATCCTCTGTTAAAAGTGGACAGGATTCAGATTCCCGTTGTAGACCAACATAAATTTTTAGGACTAATACTGGATAAAAAGCTCACCTTTATTCCACACATCAAACACTTAAAAAACAAATGTAACAAAGCTATCCAGCTGATACGAGTTATTGCCCACACAGATTGGGGAGCTGATAGACAAACCTTACTGAAGTTATCTAGATCATTAGTGCGATCGAAATTGGACTATGGCTGCTACATATATGGTGCCACCAGAAAGTCATACACAAAGTCATTAGACACTGTTCATCATCAGGAACTTAGACTGGCCTTGGGAGCCTTTTGAACTTCTCCCATTGATAGTCTATATGCAGAACCCAATGAACTGCCATTATCAATTCGCCGCAACAAACTAGCTTTACAATATTTGACCAAAATCCTCTCTTGCCCATCCAATCCTGCCTGCGACTGTATTGTAAACCCATTATATCAACCTCTCTATGATAGGAAAAAGAAAACAATTAAAACATTTGGCCTAAGGATGAAAGAAATCATCAGAGAATCCAATATAAACCTGGAATGAATCCACAAATCACTCATTTCAGAAAGCCCTCCATGGGAAATCATCCAACCAACAGTATTGCTAAATCTCACCAAATTCCCTAAATCAAAGACCAATCCTACTGATTTCTATGAAGAACTGAACAAGATTGTTGATAGTTTCCCTTCCTATAAACATGTATACACAGATGGATTGAAAGAAGGTGAGAAATGTGGATGCTGTGCCCTACTAGATAACATCACAAAAAAAAGACGTCTACCCGATGGAGCATCAATTTTTAGTGGTGAAGCCACAGCTGTTGAGCTGGCACTTGATCTAATTACTGACAATGTAAGTGACAGCTTCGTTATATACTCTGATTCACTCTCTGTACTATTGTCCATCCACAACAAGAATCTTAATAACCTGATTATCATTAAACTTTTAAATCAATTAAATGTTATGAACAAAACCAACAATATTGTCTTTTGTTGGATCCCCAGCCACATTGGCATTCGTGGTAACACGAAAGCGGACATGGATGCAAAGGAGTCTCTGAGAGAGGATATCTTCAATATGAAGGTCCCATTCACAGATCAAAGGCCTGCAATAAAAAGATATATTCAACTCGAATGGCAAAAACATTGGTCGACCTGTCAGAACAACAAACTCTTCCAAATTAAACCAAATTTGAGAGAGTGGAGAGGTGCATTAAGGAAATCCAGAAAGGAAGAAGTAATATGGGCTCGAATTAGGATAGGACACACCTTTTTTACCCACTCTTGGCTGTTAAGAGGAGTAGAGCCACCCAAATGCTCTAAATGTCAGATGAATAATAGCATAAGACATATAGTAATTGATTGTACAGACCTGGCAAAAATTCGTCAACAGTTTTATAAAATACAGAACTTAAGATCTTTATTTGAAAACATCAACATTGACAAAATACTAGCCTTCCTTCAGAAAATTGACCTATTTAATAAAATTTAACTTTATTATATAGCTTCAACATAGACATATAAACTATAACATTTCCTCCTAGCTATGGGTAAAATAGCGTGCTGTGTTTCAAATAAGCCTGTTTCCAGGGAATAACTGTCATTTAAAATAAAAATACGCTTCCGGCCTTAAATGACCCTTTAGATGTTGATAGGCTGTTAAACAGAAACAAACAAACATTAGTTTGTCGGCAACTTTTCTTAGAGATTCTTTCGGCTGGATATAAATCCTTAAATCAAAGCCGGAGTTGATAATGTCAGCAAATCCTGTTAACAAATAACTACTCTCTTCCCATAACCTAATTTTATAGGGGTTAACACCTAATTTGCATATTCTAGAATCCTTTAGAATTCTCTAGATTTTACTCAAATTTTCTCGGACATTCTAGCATTTTCCAAACGTTTTATTTCTAATTTCCTTATTTTTACGACTCCTTCATGAATTAAAACATTTTTGTAATAACAAGTAAGACTCAATAGAATCCCTTATTACAACTTTTTAGACATTATTAATATTATTTTTATATATAAATGCATCCTCGTAAAATTGGTTTCAGACCGAATGATTCACATGTTTTGGACCTGAAGGACTTAATGGTTTGTGATCGAGTGATCTACTTGTTTGAGACGATTTGAGTCTGGGTGATTTACAGGCTTGATTAGTTATGAGAAATCTTCACTCCTTTGTTGATACTTAAATAAAATTAAGAATATCTTTTATTTTGTTGAGATTGATTGATCCGGGTTATTCATTAGTTTCAGTATTTACGTTTTTCGGACTATTGTCCTCATCTTTGTTGCCATTTGTATGACATTTCAGCTGTTGTACTCTCTGGCCTTCTTCAGATGCTAGAAATTTTGAACAGAACCCTTTATTACAATCACTGGGTATATCATCTCCATCCCTTTTGTGTAGAGCCTTTTTTTGGTAGTCATGAGTTATTGCCCTCTAACTCTGTAAGTTACTTGTTCACCACTGCTGAAGCCTGGTATTGATCTCACAACTCTTTGTGTCAAATTGCAGAAACTAACCAATGTCTATATCCACTGGGCCATGTGTTCTTAAGGACACATGGCCCAGTAAAATAAGGGTTCTGTTTGAAATTCCTAGCACCTGAAGAAGTCCTGAGCACACAACAACTGAAATGTCGTACAAATGGTAACAAAGATGAAGACAATATTCTGAAAAATGTAAATATTACCTCATCTCAAAAATATAGACAAATATCTTTTATTTCGTTGAGACGGATTGATTCGGGTTATTCATTGGTTTCATAAACAAGCCAGTAAATTACTGATTTCAAATTTGATTGTTCACAGTACCTGGGCCCCCATTTCAGTACTTGTCATTGCTTACCTTAGATGATCAAACAAGAACTAGTATTTTCAATGCAATTTGACTGTAGACTGTTTTGTCAAGAACTTTGAGATTAATTTTTAATCTCTCAACTGGAGCATTTTCTCGTTCTTTATGAAACATTTAATCTATTCAACTGATTATCTAATTACAAGCCATTTTCTTCAATAGACTCATAAGACCAAGACTTTCATATAACTCATTTAGATTTATCAAAGCTGTTACAACCACTTTCTCAGATCGATGGTTAAAAATTGAGCAAATGAAACCTGTGGGTCTCAAGAGATCATCCATCTTCAAAACTTGTGAACAGGGGCTAGAGAATCAGAAAGAATTACCAAACAAGCAGGAGCATTTCACTTGAGGACTTTCAATTTAATTCAAAAAGAAAATAATGATATAATCAAGCTGTTTATATTCCACACTACTCCAAACAAAAAGTTAGGAAAGAAACTCCCACCAATACTGCAAAGAGCAATAACAGTGAACTTAAAAAAATCTCCTTTTCTGAAAAATTGTTTTAATAGAAAGATTTCAGCTGAAAGTAGCACAGTCTCTGAATGTTTCCGTATAAAGAAACAGCGGTAAATTTTTGTTTTAGGTCCCGAAGACTTTTCCCCCTTCAAATTTATCCAAAATAGCATTATTTCTGTGGAAATGTATATGCTGAACTCAAATCAACAATTAGTTATTGAAGAAACCTACCTTTTTGATCTGAATGTCCATAAAAAAAATCAAACTACATTTTGTCTCCCATAACTCTAATGCAGTCTTGTAATTAACTGTTGAATAACTTTCTACATAGGACATCCATCTTCAAACCTTGTGAACAGGGGCTAAAGAATCAGAAAGAATTACCAAACAAGCAGGACCATTTCACTTGAGGACTTTCAAGAGTAACAACAGCTAAAATGGATAGCATATTTAATTCAAAAAGAAAATAATGATATAATCAAGCTGTTTATATTCCACACTACTCCAAACAAAAAGTTAGGAAAGAAACTCCCACCAATACTGCAAAGAGCAATAACAGTGAACTTAAAAAAATCTCCTTTTCTGAAAAATTGTTTTAATAGAAAGATTTCAGCCGAAAGTAGCACAGTCACTTAATATTTCCTTATAAAGAAACAGCGGTAAATTTTTGTTTTAGGTCCGGAAGGCTTTTTCCCACTTCAATTTTTTCGAAAATAGCATTATTTCTGTGCAAATGTATATGATGAAGTCAAATCAACAATTAGTTATTGAAGAAACCTACCTTTTTGATCTGAACATCCATAAAAAAACTACATTTTGTCTTCCGTAATTCTAATGCAGTCGTGTAATTAACTGTTGAATGACTTTCTGCATAGGACAACAAATTTTGGTCTATTTTTGGCCGATTTACTTCCTTTACTGAAACTTCTGGCTATTTACTTCCTGTAATGAAAGTAATAGCCTATTGTATTTCTACGCTTATTACTTTCATTACAGGAAGTAAATAGCCAGAAGTTTCAGTAAAGGAAGTAAATCGGCCGAAATTTGTTGCCTACGCAGAATGTCATTTTGCAGTTAATTACATGACTTTGTGAGAGTTACTGGAGAGAAAAAATGCGAGATATAGTTCGTTTTTTTTTGTTTTTTTTTTTATGAACTTTCAGATCAAAAAAGGTAGGTTTCTTCAATAACTAATCGTTGATTTGAGTTCAGCACATACATTTGCACAGAAATAATGCTATTTTGGATAAATCTGAAGTGGGGGAAAAGCCTTTGGGACCTAAAACGTAAATTTACCGAAACAGCTAAAATTACCATAAAAAATCATCATCAGTCACTTACTTTGCATTTGTTGTGGTGCATTGGATATCAGAACGAGAAATCAGGGAGCCGAGTTTGAATTCCAGCTGAATTCATTGCTTTCACTTACACACAAATACCCTTGGGAAAGGTATTAATCCGTCTCTTCCTTCCAGTTATGGGTTAAATAACAGGACAGATTGGGTTCTATAGCCTTGGTCGGCAACCAGTCTACTGCAGAAAGCAATGGCAACCGACTGCAGGATAATCTTCTGCCCAGTCAGTCATGTCTCTTCATCAAGACATGATCACCCAAGCATGTATCACATAATAGCACTTGACTGACTGACTGAATATTATAGTTGGAAACATGATTAAGGATTCTACTGAGTATAAAGTGGGGGATCAGTTTTATATTGTTTTTCAGTAATAAACTGATCCCCCACTAATTACTACATAATAATATATCTCTTTCTCCTCTAGCTATGAGTCAAATAACAGAACAGACAGGGTTCTATAGCCTTGGCTGGCAACCAGTCTACCACAGAAAGCAATGGCAACCTACTGCGGGATAATCTTCTGCCCAGTCTGTCATGTCTCGAAAGAGACATGATCGCCCAAGCGTGTATCACGTATGGCACTTAACTGACTGAATTTTATGAACCTACTCTTCCATGCTGGCTTAAGAAAATTTTCCCACACTAGGTTGCTAATTCTTTCTATGTTAAACTGGTTGCCTACTAAGGCTATATAACTGTTCTAGCGGAACATCCTATCCTACCCTGTAATAGATATGGTCTAGTCTATAAAAGACTGTGACTAGGGCATACGTCATCATATGTCACTAGACAGACGCATACATCATAGGCGGAGACATTTGCTACTTGATCGTTCTTCCTGTTACTCTTCGTTGGTTCTTCTTGTACGTCTATTGGTTTATTGTACCGCTGTATAATAAATCTCTTCTAATCTATCTTCAGTGTTAAGTATTATTCTTACACTATTCTTTTCCCTGATATTCCTTCTCGGGATATATCAATAACCCAGTCTGTCCTACTATTAACTCTCTCCAAGTTGATTTTGAATTCAAAGTTTTCTTCTTCTTGACTGGTTGAAGTCCAAGGCTATAGAACTTGGTCTGTCCTGCTACTTACCTACAACTGTGGGGAGAAGAATTCAAACACTGCTCTCAAATTCCTAAATCCGAGTCACTAATCCACCATGTCTGACCATTAAAATAGTACCCATGAAAAAATAATTCATATTTGCATCTCTGTGTGAAAAACTACATTTAGTATATAAGGACACCTCTTCAAGATGTAATAACAAGATTGTCTCACAGGTCATGAGTTTGATCCTCACTGAGTGCCCCATACTTGTGGCCTTTTGCCAAAACTAAGCTTGACTTAGGAAATAACTATGTAGATATTTTCACTGGAACTAATACAGAAGAGGAACAACAAGCGACAGGAAGTTGTAGAGAGTCATGTCCTGAAGGCACACAGTACATAGAATAATACTATTAGATCACTACACCATCCTAGTTGACTATTATTCTTTTACATGCCACGTTCTTTCAGGATGGTAAAGATCATGGCCCTCCACAACTTCCTGTCTTTTGTCACTTGTCCCTTTCCTATACTTTTTATACGTTGTTCTACCGTCCATTCAAACTGACTTGTTCAGTTAGTTATTCACTGTTTCTCCTGCCTCTTTTGCCGCCAAATGTATCACTTTTCTCATTATAAGTCCCAGAAATTTCAGCTGTCTTTTTGATTGTAAGTAGAAGGCGACCATAAATGAAGAAGCTAAGCAATGAAAAAGTCTTCAGGAAAATCAGCTAAATTTTCTTGGACACATGATGAGAAATGAGTTCATGGAGAATTCAACACTCACTGGACATATTGAAGGCAAAATGGACAGAAGAACAGAGCAGGTCACCTACCTGATGAGTATGTGTGAATGGATGGTAGAAGAGATGGCAAAAAGACAAACCTTACTAAGAGCTGCAAAGGATAGGAAGTTGTAGAGAACCATGATCACCCATATTCTAAAGGGATATGGCACATAAAAGAAGAAATGTTTTTTTTTATTGTTTCACCCCAAGCAAGGCGGTACCACCACTGATGTGCATGGGGCTACATAAGAAAGTAAAAGTTTAAGCAGGAGGAGAGCAAAGAGAAAGACGAACCAGTTACAAAGGGTATCAGAGAAAGGGCAAGAGAAGGATGGGAATATTGGTGTGAAGACAGTTGCGAGGGTAGAGTGAGAAAGGAAAAGAACAAGATACACGAGATGATGGGGAAAGGACGAGAGAAGGACTGGAGTCAAGTGAACAAGAGATGGGAATTGACATTGGATTTAAATTCTTGGAGATTGTAGCCGACAGGGAAGCAAGTATACAGAAGGGAGTTCCACAGGTGGGAATTGCATGTAAAAATGCTTATTCTTATTGGAAACATGTTTTCTATCCTTGTTATTCTGAATGAACAAGATTTTAACACCAATTCCTGTATCATCTCAAAGTTAAGCAATGTTGAGCTTGGTCAGTATCTAGATGAGTGACCACTTGGGAATATCAGGTATATTGTAAGCTGAGGTGTGGGCGGTGTAATGGATAATAGCTTGGAATTGTAAATTTGAGAGCAGAGTTGTAATTCCTGTTAGGTTTGTAATATTCACTTACATACAAATACCCTTGAGAAAGGTATGAACCAATCTCATCTCCCCTCCCCCAGCTATAGGTTAATTAGTAAGACATGTGTCGCTAAACCATTATCTCAAAAAAATAAAATTCTTAGAATCTAAAAAATAATCAGAGTCAAGTACTAAAATTTAAATGTCTTCTGCTGTTTTTTAAATTCTGTTCTTTTATTGTCCTTTTTCCACACTTTTTTTTTTTTTTTTTTTTTTTTTTTATTCACAGTAATCCCTGGAGTCTGTTTGGGATGTAGTTTCCGGTTTTCTCTTTTCCAATCTTTTCACTCCTTTTTCTTTTTTTTTCCTTTTTTTTTTTTTTAATTGGAGTAGATAGACTAAACTATTGCCCGGTTCACACTCCACCCACATCTATTGAGCTGGTGAAGAGGCTCATCCCTTGTTCCCTGTTTAGGATGTGGTTTCCGGTTTTCTCTTTTCCACTCTCTTCACTCTTACGTAGCCCCCTGCACATCAGTGGCATTATCACCTTGCTCGGGATGATATGATTAAAAAAAAAAATACCCTGGGGGGAATTGATTAAAGGAAGGGGGGAAGGCTCTGCCTAAGCCGACAGAAAGGTCATTAAAATATAAAGGTATCAGAAAATTTTAATATTTTTTTTTAAGTGAATATGAATTCCAACCATTTTTTTTGTTTTTGTTTTCTGTCTTTATTCTAGGGTCTGCAAACAACAACTTTTGTGATGACAATGGAGCTGTTTTTGACCAAGAAGAGAGCCCGTGCAGGAACATTTATTGAACTAATGATTGGGGTCGTCGTTATGGCACTTGCAGGCCTCGCTTATCTTCTACGAAATTGGCGGCATCTTCAATTGGCCATTAGTCTTCCCAGTCTCTTGGCTATTCCATACATCTTGTGAGTGGCATTTCTTCTCTCTCTCTCTCTCTTGCATTCACTCTTCTTTCTCACTTTCACATGCACTTTGCTTTCTTTCTTTCTCACTCTCTTTCACTCTAATTATGAATGACATCCTCTTTATCTCACTCATCTACTTCTCACTTCTCTTCTCCATCCCTCATTCTTTTATTTTCTCACACTTCTTCTCCTCACTCGTTTTTTATTATGATCAGTATTTTCTTGTTGTAAAAACGCAACATGGCAGTGAATGTTGGAAAATATCATCAAAGATGAAGAAAAACTTGAAGCAGCGGAAATATGGTTCTACAGAAGGATGCTGCGGATATCATGGACCGAGCAATGACGAGATTTTGAAAATGATGAAAACAAAAAGAAAATTAATAGTGAGCATCAGGAAGAGATAGCTGAAGTTCCTGGGACATGCAATGAGGAAAGAGGGCTTGGAGAACCTGATACTAACAGGCCAGATAGCAGGAAAGAGAGACAGGGAAAAGCAACGGATAACATATTTGAAGGACCTAATCAGGTGGATGGCGGAACAAGGGTAGCATGGTGTAACAGAAGGCGTGCTCAGAGCCACCAGGGATAGGGATACATGGAAAGCCATGATCGTCTCCGTCCTGAAGGAACAGGGCACATGGAAGAAGAATGTTATAGATGGGAAATACTAGTTTGCTTTTGTTTCATTTTATTTCTAAATCCACTTCAATAAGAACATCACATATTTTTTTATCTTGATATTTATTTTTTTTAACTTTGGGGTGAACAAGAGAGTCCTTTAAGTCAACATTTTGAATGAATGTCAATCACTTACTGACATTTACCAGTTCCAAGAGGTTAAAATATGAACAGTTAATTTCATTTATTTATTTTTAAATTTCTGTTTTTCTTTTTCCACACTCTTTTTTTTTTTTTTATCCATTTCATTTTTTCCCTATCTTTTTTGTCTTTCATCTTTTTTCCTTTTCCTCATCCTTTTCTTTTTTGTCTTTCTCCTTTTCCTCTTTTTTTTCTGATCCTTTTGTCTTTTTCCTTTTCTCTTTCGGTCGTTTTCCTTTTCTTCTATTTCTTTTTTTACTTTCCTTTTCTTTTTGTCTTTCTTTTCCTCTCTTTTTTCTTATTTCCTTTTTTCTTAATCCTTTTCTTCTCTTATTCTTTTCTTTCCTTTCGTTTCTTTTCTTATCCTCTTTTTTCTTATACTTTTCTTTTTTCTCTTTTTTTCACATCCTTTTCTTTTTGTCATTTTTCTTTTCCTCTCTTTTTTCTAATTCTTTTGTTTTTTATCCTCTTCTATTTTCTTTATCATCTATTTTTCTTTTCTTTTTTTTATCTGGTTAAAAGTTACGATTTCAACATTTTTCTATGCCTGACATTTTCATTCATCTATTAATTCTGTTTGCTGTGCGTACATCAAGAAGTACATCAAAAGTATTTTCATTTCTTTGCAAATGAGAAAGAAACCCCAAAACAACTCCTGTATTTCTTTTTAAGTATATGTAAATATGGTATCTTTCAGTCTCCCACCCTCTTCTAAATGCTTTTTCTAGTGCAGGTGATTGCATTTTACTGCATCAAGCTGAGCATCAGGAAGAGGACATGCAGTGAGGAAGGAGGGCTTGGAGAACCTGATACTAACAGGCCAGATAGAGGGAAAAAGAGACAGGGAAAAGCAGCGGATAACATATTTAAAGGGTTTGAGCAGGTGGATGACACAACGGCGTTTGCATGGTGTAACAGCAGAAAGCATGCTAAGAGCCACCAGGGATAGGGAGACGTGGAAGGCCATGATCACCTACGACCTGAAAGGACAAGGCACATAGAAGAAGAATATTTATGTCAACTGTTTATAAGAAATTATAATGTGGATATAAAATGAGGGATCAGTTCTATATTATAGTCAATACATAAATCGATCCCTCATTTTGTGGCTATGCTAGTTTCTATACATTTATATTCTAGATTTATGGACTTGAGCTAGTGGATGGTAGAACGGGGTTGTATTGTGCAACAGGAGAAAGCGTGCTAAGAGCCACCAGAGATAGGGAGACGTGGAAGGCTATGATTGACTACGACCTGAAAGGACAAGGCACATAGATGAAGAAGAAGAATGATGATGATGAGGTTTCGGAATGATGGAAACAAAAAGGAAATTAATACTGAGCATCAGGAAGAGACAGCTGAAGATCCTAAGACATGCAGTGAGGAAGGTGGGCTTGGAGAACCTGACACTAACAGGCCAGATAGAGGGAAAAAGAGATAGGGGAAAGCAGCGGATAACATATTTGAAGGACCTGATCAGGTGGATGACGGAACGAGGGTTGCGTTGGAGTAACAGGAGAAAGCATACTAAGAGCCACCAGAGATAGGGAAACGTAGAAAGCCATGATCGCCTATGTACTGACAGGACAGGGCACATAGAAGAATCAACAACAGACAAAATAAGGGTTATTGATGAAGAAAGTGAAATTGGCAAGCCGAGTTGAAACTCTGGCCTAGTCTGTTGCATCCACTTTCACACTAATGCCTTTGAGAAAGACCTAGATTTGTTTTTTCTCTATCTCTCACCAATGTGGGTTAAACAGTAAGTTAGACTGGCCTGCCTTGAGTGGCAGTCCAGTCTAAGAGAACAGAAACTCAAACCTGCAAAGAAAGTGATAGCAGTCATAATAATGTAGATAAAAAGGGAATCTGTAGAGAGCCATGATTGTAGATAAAAAGGGAATCTGTAGAGAGCCATGATTGCTAACATCTTGAAGAAATATGACATTATTTAATTATTTTTATTCTAAAAAAGATACATCTAATTGATTATTTTAATTATGGCAACACAGTTATCTTCAAATTATTTTCTGAATAAATATTCACAATATTTTTCTTTATTTTCTGAGATGAGGTAGTATTTACAGTATTCAGACTATTGTCTTCATCTTTGTTGCCATTTGTACGATGTTTCAACCATTGTATGCTTTGGCCTTCTTCAGGTGCTAGGAATTGCGAACCAAACCCTTTATTACAATCACTGGGAATATTATGCAAGAAATGAGGATGATATACCCCAGTAATTGTAATAAAGGGATTGGTTCGAAATTCCTAGCACCTGAAGTAGGCCGGAGCATACAACAGCTGAAACATCATACAAATGGCAACAAAGATGAGGACTATAGTCCGAATAATGTAGATACTATTAATATTCATAAACATACAAAACTCGTCATCAATCGAGAAGCATGGTGTAGTAATAGATTATGGCTCAGATTGAAGATAGTTCAAAATCCAATCAAGTTAATTATATTCACTTACATGCTAATACCCTTAGGAAAGGTGTGAATCCAACTCTTCTTTCTTATTAAGTGTGCTTATTAAGGGACATGGTAGGGTAGTGGATTGTTGGTTGGTTGGTTGTTTTGTTTTTATGGCAAATCAACCTCGGTGGGTCATTTATTGCCAACTAAACTTTATTTATTTATTGCTGGTAATACCATTTACTTTCAACAATTTATTGTTGTTTTTATATAAGTTTTGTGTCTAGTAATACATTTTTCTTTTCGAGTATCAAGATTCATTGGGATTTGTTTTTAAGGGCAGGGTCCTCAAGTCCTACCCTTGTTATTTAACCCATAACTGGAGGGAAGGGACGGATTAATACCTTTCCCAAGGCTACCAGTGCTTAAGTGAATGCAGGGTATTCAACTGGAATTCGAACTCGGCTCATCGATTTCTCTTTCTGAGCCGATATCCACTGCACCATAACGCACTGCCATCACTAAATGCTTACAGCACTTGGTATTCCCAAGTGGTCACCCATCTACATACTGACCAGGCACCACGTTGCTTAACTTCGGTGATCGAGCGAGAACCGGTGTATTCAACGTGATATGGCTGTAAGCATGCACATCCGTCACTAAACGCTTACAGCACCTGGTATTCCCAAGCGGTCACCCATCTACATACTGACCAGGCACCACGTTGCTTAACTTCGGTGATCGAGTGAGAAGCGGTGTATTCAACGTGGCTTAGATTGAAAAATCAGAGAGTCGAGTTTGTAATTCCAATCCAGTTCATAACCTTCTTTTACGTGCTAATACCCTTGGGAAAAGTATGAATCATCTCTTCCTCCTCTCCGCAGCTATAGCTAAATAGCAGAACAGACTGAGATCTATAGCCTTGGGTGGCAGCCAGTTTAGGAAAAGTAAGACTGAATTCAAAACTGTATGTATCTTTGGTGAAGTACATGCCATGTAGCTAATGAAAGGACCACTTGCATTGACTCGATGATCCCAACTACGGCCAAAGTTATTTTCTGTGTCTGGCTTTTTCTTTTTAAAAAAAAACTTTTTTTTAATAAAAACAACAGATTGTATAATCTTTTTTTTATCTCCTAATAATTTCCTTTTTCTTTTATTCGTCACCAGCATCGTACCTGAATCTTTGCGTTGGCTTCTCCTCCGTGGCCGTTTTAATGAAGCAGAACTTGTTGGCAAGCGATTCAGTTTTGTCAATAAACTTGAATTTCCAAAGGAACTCTTTGAGAGGATTAAAGAAGAAATGTCAGCAGATGATCCAACACGGATGACACGACAATATGGATTCATGGACATTTTCTCAGAGCCCAACATCCGAAAAATAAGTCTGATTATGTTTCTTATATGGTATGTATAATGTAACGTGTGTGTGGGTTGTGTAAGAGATATAATGTAACGTGTGTGTGGGTTGTGTAAGAGATATAATGTAACGTGTGTGTGGGTTGTGTAAGAGATATAATGTAACGTGTGTGTGGGTTGTGTAAGAGATATAATGTAACGTGTGTGTGGGTTGTGTAAGAGATATAATGTAACGTGTGTGTGGGTTGTGTAAGAGATATCGGCATAGAAAATGCAACCAATGAGCAGAATTAAAATCCCAAGCTAGTCTGCTGCATTCACTTCCACATAAATACACTGGGGAAATGTATGAATCTTATCTTCTCCCTCCCAAGAGTTAAATCTAAACTTATTTATAAATGGAATTTTGTCTGTGTGTGTCCGTTACCTATAGACTCCGAAATGGCAGAACCGATTTTCTTGAAAATTTACACAGTTGTACTATAAGCATCTGCAAGCATTCTTAGCTAGGTTTTGTGTTGAGGTACCCCTGATAAATATCAAAAATCAATAATTGAAAAAATAGGGTTATAGAAAGTGTGGTCCGATTTGAATCAAATTTGATACACTCATAGACAAAGACATAAGAAACAACATTCAGGAGTTTCAAGGTTGCAGTTCTTACAATAGTGCAGAAAATTGATAATATATATATATATAAAAGGCAAGATGTTTGTGTGTGTGTTTGTTTATCTGCCTGTATGTATTTTTTTCAGCCCTTTAATTTTAGTTTTTTCTTTGGGTTTGGCTCTAAGTAGGTATAATTGTAGTTCTTAGTCTCATCCATGATACCATTTACTTAGAGGACTTATTTAGCCTTCAAAATTCAGTTTACGATGAAAAAAACTTATTTGATATTGATACCAGGAAATCAAAATTTGACTTACATCCATTCAGTCTACGGTTTTACTTTAACTGGAAATAACTATTGCTTTTTAGTTTTTCATGCCAACGTTCAAAGAGTCTGAGCTCCAGAACCATGAATTAGTTTTAAAGCTTTCATTACACCCGAGCAATGCCGGGCTATACTGCTAGTAGTAGTATAGACTAGGCTTCTTTTTTTTATATTCTTTGATGGCAAACAGTCTAAGAGAAGGAAAATTGTATTCAGAACAATGAAAAAGGCAATGAGAATTACTTCGTTATCTTTTCAAAGAATGCATGGCAATTTACAGATAATAAAATAAAGGAATCTGTGGAGAGCCATGATTTTTAAATTCTGAAAAAGTGAAGGACTATTCTGAATTCAAAACCATGGAGAAAGCAACGAGAAACCTTTCACTATCTTTCCCAATAAGAAAATAAAGAAAACAAATTGGTAGGGAGTGTAGGATTGCTACCAACTTGACCCTGAATAGAATGGTAGTGAGTTGTCTTGGCAGTGAATTGGCAGTGATGAAATGTTTACCTCCTCACACGTCATGATCACCTACATCTAAGAGGGACATGGTTGAAAAACAAAAAATGCTGCTATTTTTTCTGTATCATAAATAAAATCTCTTAAATGTTGAACATGACTTAAAGTGATAAGAGCCAGAAACAGAACTTAAATTGAAAGTGTCGGACAGCATAGTGCTGTCGGACAGCATAATGTACAGTACTGTGCAAAAGTATTATGACAAGAACTATTTTATCTTTTATGAGGTATGAAAATAAAGTTTAAAATCACCCCTGTCCTAACACTTTTGCACACTACCAGTAGTGTGCAAAAGTATTAGGACAGGGGAGATTTTTCTAAAAACCTCACTGAAATTCAAATACAGGGTGAAAAGTAAAACCTTTGTAAAAATTATTTAACTAAAGAGGAAGGAAGTCTTTGGAATTTGAATTGGCCCCCACAAAGCCCTGATTTCAATCCTATTCAACATCTATAGGATATTTTGGATAAAAAAATTGATAAATCTAATGTTACTTTGCAAGACAAACTTTGGGAACAAATACAAGCTGCTTGGCAGGAGATACCATTAGATACATTGAAGAAGCTTGTGATGTCAATGCCTGACAGAATGAAGGCTGTAATCAAAGCAAAATGGTATTATAAAAAAATATTAAATTTATTTTGTAACAAGTATTTTTTTCTTGTTAAAGCATTTGTTGAGTAAATCAAATAAAATTACTTTAATTAAATTGTTTATTTTCTGTCAATATGCCCCATAAAAGATAAAATAGTTCCTTGTCCTAATACTTTTGCACAGCACTGTGTATATATATATATATATATATATATATATATATATATACTAGGTGCCATTGTAAATTGTCGCAATTATTTTATTTTAAAGTAAAAGGCTATTATACTAAATATGAAATTTATTTTGTAACAAGTATTTTTTCTTGTTAAAGCAGTTTAGTAAATCAAGTAAAACTATTTTAATTAAATTGTTTATTTTCTGTAAATATGCCTCATAAAAGATAAAATAGTTCTTGTCTTAATACTTTTGCACAGTACTATATATACACTACATAAATTTATGACTAAATAGTTACTAACATTTTTCAATTAAATTATATAAAAGCTGTATATTTTTATGGTATCAGCTCTAACAATTTTTTTCTCCCTGGTGCCCCAATTGGATGAATTTAAGAGTGCTACTAGGTTGGCATCTAGGTCCCACCTTTTTATATTGAAATAATTAAATGTCACTGCCACTCTTACTCAAACAGTTTCTTTTTTGTACTTCCCCCTTGTGAAACTCCCTTCCATTTATTTGCTTCCCTGATAGCTACAATCACCAAAAGTTTAAATGCAACCTCACTTGCCATTTCTATCTTCTTGAACCCTGTTCATCTTTTATCTTTTCCTTAATACCCACTGTACCCACCCTGTGCATGAGTGGTAGTTCTGCCTTGCTGGGAGTGAAATTATTTTAAAAAAACAAAAAAAACAAATATGTTGTGCAAAGAAACAAACAATACAGGTTTCTTCCCTTTCATGAGGTAATATTAATATTCAGTATTTGTTGGCAGCTTTGTCTCGTATCTAAGAATTACCATCAATGTGCCGGTTCAGGACTAGAATCTTCGTTTCACCAAAGCCTGCTTCCATCATTCTTTGGCTTTGCAAGAGTTGAAAAAAACCAGAGTAGAAGAAAGTGCTTATGGCATGAATTTTTTTAAGGTGAACCTCAGCCTGCTAACAAGTGACCCACACACTTTATTTTATGACCTCCCCCTGCGGTACATATGGAACAAGACATGCAGAATCTAGTAATGAGACTGCAGTGGAGTGCCGCTGGCTCTTATGATTTCAAGTGGTGCCTTCTGTAGCATGTCCAGTATGCATTGTTGACCATGTCCACCATAGTTTATGAATATAGAATACAGCGCAGGACGTAATCTGTTCAAACAGCGCCAAAAATTAACACTCACGAGGTCAGACATTCTACTGAATTGGACTATATCGCCAATACTCGGGAAAATATGGTCGACTTTTTATACACATCGCATTGAATATTTTGAGCCTTCTGATTGGTTAACCCTTCTATTGGTGAACTATGAGTTAGCCCATTGCTGGCTCACCAGTATACAATGGTATCCAAAAAAAAAACTCCAACATGCATTGGCCTCTAAATTCGCTGATTCAACTGTTGAAATCTTTTGTAATTGTCATTCACTAGCTTCTCTCGAGACTGATTTCACTTAGTCTGGATCCTCAACTTCAACATTGTTGCCAAGGGTGACCCTACCAGGTGTTTAGAATTCCCAATGACATTGGACAATGTGAACACCTTCACTATGACAAGGTCCGACCCTCAAAGGATTCAGCATTAAAATATCTTTAAAACACATAATGGGGAGCCAGTGAGATGGACTCAAATTCTCACTCTGCTGCATTTTCTTTTGCACCAATGCTCTTAAGGAAGGCATGAACTCATCTCTTCTGTCCCAACTTCCCAGCTGTGGTTTAACTAGCAGAATAACTCAAACTGCGTAATATTAGGTGTATATCGATCCAGGTAACCTACAGGGAATTCTGAAATGAAACCTTTTATTTAATCCAAAAGAGAATCCGTAATGTGATACGTACCGACTTGGCGGCTCAACTCCAGCAACTTTCTCACCGATGGGATGTGGCTTTTCTCTGTCTGTTCTATAGATATTTCCATGGCTTCTGCTCTGACAAACTTAAGTCACTAGTGCACCTGCCACAGGAGTTTACTCGTGCAACCAGGCTGGCATCTGGGTCCTACCCATTCACAGTTAGATCAACCAAATGCAGCCGACAATTCTCCTCCATTATCTTCTTTTCTCGCACTTCCCGCCTGTGGAACTTTCTTCTATATTCTTGCTTTCCTGACAGCTACAGCCTCCAGGAATTTAAATGCAATATCAATACCCATCTCTTAACCACTTGACTCCAGTTCTTTCTACATCACCCTGTATATCTTGTTCTATCTTGTTCTTTTCCTTTCTCTCTGCCTTTGCAACGGGCAGGAATTTAAATGCAATGTCAATACCCATCTCTTAACCACTTGACTCAAGTTCTTTCTACATCACACTGTATATCTTTTTCTTTCTCTACACCTTTGCAACTGTCATCACACCTCCATTCCCATTCTTCTCTTGCTCCTTTTTCTGACACCCCCTGTAACTGGTTTGTTTTTCTCTTTACTCTCCTCCTGCCTAAACTTTTACTCTTATGTAGCCCCCTGCACATCAGTGGCGTTACTTCCTTTCATGGAGTGAAATGATTAACAAAAAAAAAATTTATATTGGTAGACTGTTCTCATTCCACCACCTATGTCTAGGGATATCTCATCTAGTTCATATTTTAATACTGCTGAGTTATTGCTCACCTGTAAACGCTACTCGGGCCAGGGATTGAACTCACAATTACTATGTCACCAAATTTGCAAACCAATGCTTTAATTCACTAGGGACACATGGGACAATAGACTATTAGAACAAAGTGTTTGTGAATTTGGTGACATAAAAATTGTATGTCAAATATATGACAAACAGGTGTCACTTTAAACTGACGCCAGGAGGATATGGGTCAAATTGTACAAGCAATGTTTGCAACTTAATAATTATAACAGTTATTTTTTAATATAATCCTTGTCAGTAGTAATATTAATTCAGTCAGTTTAGGTGCCATACGTGATACACGCTTGGGCAATCATGTCTCGAAAGAGACATGACTGACTGGGCAGAAGATTATCCCGCAGTAGGTTGCCATTGCTTTCTGCGGTAGACTGGTTGCCGACCAAGGCGATAGAACCCAATCTGTCCTGCTATTTACCCCATAACTGGAAGGAAGAGACGGATTAATACCTTTCCCAAGGGTATTTGCGCGTAAGTGAATACAATGAATTCAGCTGGAATTCGAACTCGGCTCCCCGGTTTCTCGTTCCGAGCCGATATCCACTGTACCACAACGCACATCCTAATTAGGCTATGTAATATTAATTACATAGCCTTATTATACAATGACAATTTCAGATCAAAATTCATTAAATAAATGTCTAAAATCTTATGCGACTGAGGGATTGCTACATATGAACTCCATTAGAAGTAAATTATTTTGAATTCTCTTAAATTTATATGATTAAAACCCTACAATACCAAATGTCTCTATTACAGATATAGATAAAACAAACACAGATGGACATATACTCAATGTCTAGACATAAGAAGGGGATAAGCTAGGGTAATTAATTTGATTTATAATAGCCACTAATCCTCAGTTTTGTATTTCTTTTATTTTAGCTTGAGGAAGTCAAAGAGAGCACGTGTTTCTCTAGCGAAATGCATCCTTAATAATATTTTCCACTTTCTCTCATCTACACATTCTTTTATACCATCATACATCCTACTAAAGTTCGAATTCTAGTTGAATTTGTTACAATCACTTACATGCAAGCACCCTTAGAAAGGGTATTAATTCATCTGTTCTCCATCCAGCTATAGGTTAAATAACAGGATAGATTGGGTTCTACAGCCTTGGTTGGCAACCAGTATACCACAGAAATTAATCGCAACTTACTGTGGGAAAATCTTGTATCTGGTCAGTCATGTCTTTTTTGAGACATTATCGTCCTAACTGATTGATACATTCTACGAACACACTCGGTAACCTATTTTGTATATTCACTTTTCACACACAAATTAAATTTTAAAAAAAGTTGTATAAATTATGTGCATTAATAATGTTGAATTTGTGCTTTAAGCAAAAAATTATTCTTCCTTCACAGAAACTTTATTAAATATATTCACTATTTCAATATTTGCATTTTTAAATAATTTCCATTACTGCAAAAAGGTAGAAAATTTGCATAATCATTGATTGTTTTTTTTTTTGTATTCCTCTTGTGCTATTGTCTTGTATATTACTCTTCTGGGCGGATCTGAAGGAGACTACCACCACTTTTCAATTTGTTGTTTTGCATTTTTTTTTTTTACTTTTTTCAGTGCAATCTTATCGATTACATCCTAAATTTTTCGATTGACAAAAAAAAATAAAATTGGAAAACTTTCAATATTTAAACAATTTTAGGAGGGCTCAGTTTTTGATACAACATTATAGTAAATCGATCCTCCATTTTGGAACCACTTGCTGGTACAACATGACCACCACCTGTAAATTGGTTGAATATAAATTTTTTTTTACTTTTTTCAGTGCAAACTTATCAATTAAACCCTAAACTCAGTTTTTTAGCAAACTTATAGTAAATAGATTCTGTGCAATTTACTTTTTTACTTGTGCATATTCAACAAGTGAATCCTTTGCGAAATTTTTGAATAAAGCATTTCTTGGAGTTTCCGAGGAAGATGTCATCGTAAGAACTAAAAAAAAACTTGAAAAAAACAAAAACAAGAGCAACAACTCATCCCCAAAAAAACCAAAACAAAGCGACCCCAATGCAATTGGTTCTAAAATGGAGGCTCGATTTACTATAACGTTGTATGAGAAACCTTATGTAATAATCAATAAGGCTGCACTGAAAAAAGTAAAAAAAAAAAAAAAATGGAAAACAACAAATTAAAAGGTGGTGGTAGTCTCCTTCAGGTCTGCCCCTCTTCTGTAAGACATTTCTTATGAATATTATATCCATTTAAATAAACTAGTGTCAATCTGAATATCCTGCAACTTTTTCTAAATTTGTTTCACATTGGTCTTTTTCAGCAGTGGCCTTGAATTCTTCTTCTATTTGCCCTGTCCTTTCAGGACATAGATGATTATGGCTTTCCACATCTCCCTATCCCAATCCATGCAACCCTCGTTTCATCATCCACCTGATCAGGTCCTTCAAATATGTTATCCACTGCTTTCCCCTCTCTCTTATCTGGCCTGTTAGTAACTGGTTCTTCAAGCCCTCCTTCCTTATTGCTAGTCCCAGGAACTTCATCTGTCTCTTCCTGATGCTCAGTATTAATTTCCTTTTCGACTCCATCCTTTCCAAAACCTCATCATTGCTCACATGCCCAATCCATGATATTCGCAGCAACCTTCTGTAGAATCACATTTCAGCTGCTTCATGTTTTTTTTTCATCTTCGAAGATATTTCCAACATTCACTGCCGTAGCAATCCAGTACTCTCCTTTTTGTTTCTAGTGAAATTGTCCTGTTTCTTAATAATTTACTCAACTTCTGGAATGCTTCTTTCGCCATGCCAATTCACCTTCGGATCTCAGTGTCACACTTTCTGTCTTCTGTTAGAACACTTTCTAGGTATTTCAATTTCTGTACCTGCTTCTTTTTTTTTTTTTACTAAGAATACTGGAGAACCCTCGGACTCCACAAATTAGCACCCTATCAGCCTTCTTCCGATCTTTGGTAAAGTGTTCGAAAACATAATCAACACCAAGGTGATTCAGCATCTCACAGCCCACAGGCTCCTCTCAGACAAACAGTATGGTTTCCACTTCACCAGGTCTACTGCTGATATGCTAACAACCATCACCAAGTATATATACCAGGCTCTCAACAAGAATGGCGAAGCCCGAACCATTCCCTTGGATATCTCCAAAGCATTCGACAGAGTCTGGCATGCTGGCCTTCTACACAAATTGCGGAGCTATGGTATAACTGGACATTTGTTTGACATAATCCAGTCTTTATGCTCTCTAACCGCACATTGAAGGTGGTATTAAATGGACATGCCTCCCAGAACTACCATACAAACACGGGTGTCCCTCAAGGCTCTATTCTAGGTTCTACATTCTTTCTGATCTACATTAAATGATCTCCCCAATGCCATAAGATCCTAAGTAGGCATGTATGTCCATGACACCAGTTTACTCTTGTTTCGATCAAAAATCTGGTGTAGGCGACAAAGCAAACCTTGCTACTGAGCTTGAAAAGGACCTTCAATCCGTAGTGGACTGGGGTAAGAAATGGCTCATCAATTTTAATGCTTCCAAAACAAAGCTGCTATCAATTAACCATCATAAACAATCACACCTACCTCCCATTAGCATGGAACAGGCTTGCCTCCCAGAGAGTAAAACATTATGCTTCCTTGGCCTCACAATCTCAGCGGACCTCAAGTGGAATGACTACTACGAATCCATTGCTAAATCCGCAGCTATGAAAGTCGGCTCACTGTGCAGGGCCCGGAAGTTCTTTCTGCCTGAATCCATCCTGCACATATATAAATCTACCATCCACCGTGTATTGAATACTGCTGCCACATCTGGTCGGGTACCCCTGCTATTCTCCTCGGGGTTCTTGACAAAATACAACAGAGAATCTGTAATGTGATCGATACCAACTTGGCAGACCAGCTGCAGTCACTCTCTCACCGGCATGATGTGGCTTCCCTGTGCCTCTTCTATAAATACTTTCACGGCTTCTGCTCCGATGAACTTAGATCACTGGTGCCCCCTAGGTACAAATTTGCATGAGATACTAGATTAGCAACTAGGTCTCACCCTTTTACAGTGAAACCGATAAAATGTAACCGCAATTTTTACTCCAACAGCTTTTCTCGCACTTCCCGCCTGTGGAATTCCCTTCCACATGATTGCTTCCCCGACAGCTACAATCTCCAGGAGTTTAAATGTAAGGTCAATAGACACCTCCTAACACACTAACTTGCATCCATTCTCTCAAACTCTCTTCCCATCTACCTAACCCTCAACCTCGGTATCCTTACCCATCTGTCACCCTCCTTCTGACATTTCCTATATCTAACCAATCTCTCATCACTTTCCCCTATGTAACCCCCTGCGCAACAGTGGCAGTGGAATGCCTTGCTTGGGGTGAAATGATTAAAAAAAAAAATCCAGTCTTTAAACACTTTCCCTAACTGTAAAAGTCGCAGAAAGAATTCCTTTAAGTTCTAATTTTGAATCAAACTCATTCCACTATCAGATCTTTTCCTGCCCCTCTGTCTTGGGCGATGCTGAGTTATATCACATCAAGTCATTTTTGATTGGTTGGTTTTTAAGTGGCTGGTCAAGTCAATCAGCACAAGCAACCACTCATACAGCAACCTCTTTTTTGTCCACCCACATCTATTGAACAGGTGAAGAGGCTCATCCCTTGTTTCCTGTTTAGGATGCGGTTCCCGGTTTTCTCTTTTCCAATCTTTTCACTCTTATTTTTTTTCCCAATTGGAGTAGATAGACTAAACTATCGCCCGGTTCACACTCCACCCACATCTACTGAACAGGTGAAGAGGCGCATCCCTTGTTCCCTGTTTAGAATGTGGTTTCCGGCTTTCTCTTTTCCATTCTTTTTACCCTTACGTAGCCCCCTGCGCATCAGTGGCATTATCACCTTGCTTGTGGTGATATGATTAAAAAAAAAAAAAAAAATTCTAGTCTCACAAGAGGCAGCCAGTTTTCTTTCTCTACTATTTCAGCAACGCTCACCTAAATTCTGGACCTACATGTGAGACAAGTCCTTGCACGCTTTGCTCTATGGCATAAGACTCTTCTTTTGCCACACTAACAATTTGCATCAGGTCATTTACATCAAATGGGTAGCAAAAGTGAAAAAAAAAAAGAAAAATGTTCCAGAATTTACCGAAGCCACCCCACTCACATAAACAAAATTTTACATGAGGCATTTTTTTCCTTGTAGACCCCCACATATGTGAAGTCAGGCTCTTGTCTTCTTTTACCAAAATGAGACTCCTTTTTTTCTGCAGTATCATTTCATGTTAAAAATTTTATGTTTAATATAATACTGAAATGGAAATAACTCTTGGAATAAAACGATTATCAGCAAAACAACAAAGACAGCAACTATTTCTAGACCAAGTTGAAAAAAAGATGATCACTCTTTAAACATTTTTGTCATAGTGAATTCTCCTTTAATCAGAATAGATTATATACTCTCCACCACAAAAAATTAAAATTCCCAGCATCCTTTGTTCTTGAGCATATCTACTTGCACCAATATAACAAATTTAGTCCAATGAGGTCATAAAGAACCACACATTTTTCATCCAATATTGTTCTTGGTATATAAAAATTTCTTTGTCATTGTCTCATATTAGGGTATATCAAAAGTTGTTTCATTTTATTTACAAAACCTTCACTACAAGCTTATTTTATCTAAAGACTAGTATATTATTAATACTAGTGTAACCATGTCATCAATAAGGACAGCAACTTTTAAATCTTGAAAGAGTGCTTTGATCGCAAGATCATTCACAGTAAATTTGTACTCAGGCTCTTATAACATTTCATCCTTTCCTGACAGAACTTCTTTTATCACAAGGCGCAACTAATAATGAAAGTGATAAAACAAAAGAGAACCTAAATAAAATTGGCTAGATTATATACCAAAAAAAAAAAAATTTATATATATATATATGAGTTATGATAATTTTTTTTTTTCAGTAGTTTTACTAATAAAATGTATTTTTGCAAGCAGGTTTTTTATCTTTAAAGTGCTCAATATCAGGGTGGTGATAGGGTGGAGATAGAGTATTGATAGGTTTAATGCAAAGAATTTGTAACTTTAATTTGGGTATGAACCTACCAGGCTAAAGTGATAAATCTTTTGCATCATATATATATATATATATATATATATATATATATATATATATATGATAGACAATTCACAAACTGGACAATTGGTCAATGCTTTAAGTCTTTTCAAGTTCAAACTCTCTTTTTTTAGAAACTGTTAGCAAACTGTCCAGGTGTTGGTGGACATGACTGTTTCGAAGACATTCTGTTAATTACATCATTGATTGTTGTCAGTCTTCCATTGCACAATTTTCATTGTTTGCACCTCCAGTAAATTTTAAATTCTCTAGATTTGTCAACAGTAGAGGTTTAGCCCTCAAATAAAAGCTTTCTGACTCCTTGTTCTGTCTTGACAAATTCCATAGCTTAGTAAAGATTCTTAGAAAAATAAATAAACAAACAAACAATATAAAAAAAAAAACTGCACGAGAGCTTGAACTTAAAAAGACTTAAAGCGCCGACCAATTGTTTTGTCTGGGAATTGTCTGTCCGCTAATTGTCCTGCTACCATACACACACACACAATTAAAAAAGAGACAAAAGAAAAAGATACAAAAGAGAAAAAAGAAAATTTTTTTTTCTTTATCATATATATATATTTACACTCTCACACCCTGATTGAGCACTCTGGAAGAATAGTAGACTTTGATAAACAGTAGCTACTCTGGTGTGTACGCATCGCTCATTCAGTGAAATGAATTAGAGCACTCTAGCTATTGTGCGTGTATAATGATATGCACTAAAATGTCTGCCTCATTCCACCGAACGCCCATAGCCTAGGGGTAGAGTTGCCGACTGACGCCAATTCAGTCGGGTTTCAATCCTGGGTTAAAAAGCAATCGGAGTCTAACTGTACTGATGAGCTGTGATACAGTGAAACAGATCTGTCTGCAGATGACAATAAATATATATATATATATATATATAGTCACCCGCAGACAGATCTGTTTTGCTGTATCACAGCTCATCAGTATGGTTAGACTCCAATTGCCTTTACCCGGGATTGAAACCCGATCTAATTGGCATCAGTTGGTGATTCTACCTCTGAGCTATGTGTGCTCGATAGAAGGAGGCAGACTTTTAGTGTATGATGTATCATGTGCCAGTAGTTAGTGCTCTAATTCATTGCTGAATAATATTTTGTTTAAATTGTCAAAATATATATATATATATATATAGACAATTTAAATAAAATATTATTTTTCTTTTTTTACTGACTTGTTTCTTTTGTCTGGTATTTTACAGGTTAACGGCATCCCTAGGATATTATGGAATGTCACTGGAAATTTCCAACCTTATGGGAAACAAATACCTGAACCTTTTCCTTGGAGGTTTATTGGAGTTTGTAGTTTACTTAATATTGTTTTTCTCTATTGCACGGTAGGTACTACTTTTTTTTTAGTTTGAATTATACTTGGCTCAATCTCCTTCATTAAATCATGATATGCAGTATTTGTGGCACAAGGTCAAATGGAGAGTGGGGTGTGGGGTATGGTTGGCCATTAGTAACTATACTATCCTATCCTACCCTAGCTAGTTTGATTCACAACCTGTCCATTCTAACAATTTCCACAAGCACTATAAGAGCTCATTCTTCGTTATTTGGTTTGAACATGCATGAAAATGCATTTTCACTGGGGATCTAATAATACAGACATGGTATATTTATGTAAAAGCATTATTTTTTTTTTTTTTTTTTTAATTCATACACTGATGTCCTGAAGGACACGTGGCCTAGTGGGTACAGGTGTTGGTTAGTTCCAGTGATTGACCCAAAAGGTTGTGAGTTCAATATCAGGCTACAGCTGTGGTGAACAAATAACTTAGTGCGTAAAATTGTTTAAATATTGAAATTTTTCCAATTTTTATAAACTTTATGTAATAATCGATAAGACTGTGCTGGAAAAAGTAAAAAAAAAAATTGAAAACAACAAATTTAAAGGTGGTGGTAGTCTCCTTCAGGTCCTTCAAAATGTCATTCATTAAAATGTTCACCTTTTAACTTTTCTTCTCAATTTTGAAATAGGCCTCCAGTTTTGGCTTAAAGCATAGAACACCATGGTGCTGATAACTGTTACACTACCCAAATATTCATATATTTTTCATTCTGACAGATTTCATTCAGTTTTACATGTGGAAGTATATAGAGGGAAATTTTACAAATATTGGCTGGTTAAAATCATTTGGTTTCCTAATAAAATCTGACAGGTTAGCTATCCCTCTCACTATTTATTCCTATTGGTTGGTAGGTAGGCAAGTATGAACAGGGATAGACAGACCGAAAGATGTCTGGATAAATAAATACAGACAAACTGACCTTTATCAACATCAGCCTTCATTTCCCTATGTGCAAATAAGCAACGATTTTCTCTACAGACGCATGGTAAATATCAGCTTTATGCCTGCAAAAGATTAGAGAAAAAGACTGCACAGATTAATATGCAAGATACTTTCAAGTGTTGATTCTGCTAAGAACTATTTACGGTAAATGTGCATTGGTGATTTTATTTTTGTTCACCATATGCAACGAGACACATTGTATATTCAGATTTTTTTCAAAAAAATCTTTGTTTTATTAATAGCCTGTTTATGTCTATCTTTGTTTCTGTCTTGGTATATAGCAGACGCAAAAAGAAAATGGCAAGAAAAATGAGATAAGGGAGTAAAGGAAAGCAGAAAGAAAGGACTAATCACAAACTGTAAGAAGAAAATATATGGATGCCAACATTTATCATTCTGTCTACGGCTATATCGTGTTGAATACACCGGTTCCCGTCCGATCACCGAAGTTAAGCAACATCGAGCCTGGTCAGTACTTAAATGGGTGACCATTTGGGAATACCATGTGCTGTAAACGTAAGGACCAAGAATGGTCCACAGGTCCTCCAGGTTTTGGGGTTGGGTGCAGGGCTAACAACCCTGCCCCGTAAAAAACAGTTTGTTGCAGAAACAGCAACAAAAAATTGCTGCCCTATGCACCATTGGGTGTGATGGATAAATGATGAACATTTATCATTCTACATTATTTACAAGTATTATTTCCATGGAATTCTTCAAGCCCCTTCAACTGCAGTAACCCCATTTTTGAAATGACAACAGTCAGTCAGTTAAGTGCCATGCGTGATACACTACTGAATGATCATGTCTCTTTTGATCCATGACTGACGAGGCAGATTTTCCTGCAGTAGGTTTCCATTTTTTTTTTCTGCAGACTGGTTGCTATCCAAGGCTACAGAACGAGATATTGGAGAGCCAAGTTCAAATTTCAGTTGCATTATGCACAAATACCCTTGAAAAAGGTATTAATCAGTCTCTCCTCCCTCCAGCTAGGTGTTAAATAACAATACAAATTGGGTTCTACAGTCTTGGTTGGCAATCAGTCTATCTCAGAAAGTAATGGCAACCTACTGCAGGAGAATATTCTACCCAGTCAGTTTTATTCATTTTGAGACATGATCACCCAAGCATGTATCACATATGGCACTTAAATGACTGATGTCCTTATTAACACCAACCAGTTTAGGAGACTGAATATTTTTATTGAGACACCATCCCTAGGAAGATTACCTACCAAGGTTAGAGAGTTTAGTCTACCCTATTCTACACAGAGTAGGTGTAGAGGTTTTTATTTCAGAGATTTCCTTTTCTTGAACAAGTTGCTATCCCAAGCTAAAGACTATGACCCAGTTTAATTTTTTCTTTCTCTCTTAAATGACCCCAGTTTGGAGGGGGTTAACTATTTGCTGGGACCCTAACAGGTACTACTGCCCCAGGTCAGATTGGACCTGGGAACAACATCAATTAAGAAGTGGTTCCATGCTCCTTTAAATCTCCCAATCAGAGGCCTTTGCTGCCAGATGTAGTTTATCGTCATACCCAGGACCAATATGTATGAAAATTTCAGGTATCTAGGAATTGTTGTAACAGAAAATAAGAATGGTAACACAGTAATCTGAAGGTGAATTGAAAAAAAAAACAAAAAATGCCTTCTAAAAGAAAATGTGTTAAGAAAAAGAAAAATCTCATTCAAAACAAAAGATTTACTGTGTGATATCAATCCTACTATACGATAGTGGCAATGTCCAAAGTATGGGGCACCCAGTGAGGATCGAACTCACTACTCAATTTTAATGATTCTAGCAAAACAAGCTTGTTAAGCATTACACCATGCCGAGGCAACCAACAGTGATTTTCTAATCACAGCTTAGATGTGGTCCAATGTCCAAAGTATGGAGCACTCAGTGAGGATCGAACTCACTACTCAATTTTAATGATTCTAGCAAAACAAGCTTGTTAAGCATTACACCATGCCGAGGCAACCAACAGTGATTTTCTAATCACAGCTTAGATGTGGTCCAATGTCCAAAGTATGGGGCACCCAGTGAGGATCGAACTCACTACTCAATTTTAATTATTCTAGCAAGACAACCTCTTTGTGTTATTTAATACCAAAAAGTTTGAGTTTTAAGGTATTTTTTTAATGTTCAGTTATAGGGAAGAGGTTGATTTAGTCAGATTTTAATGAAAATCTTTTGGTTTTTATTCTTTATTTTAGAAAACTGGAAATGTCTTTGATATATCCCAGGAAGGAATATCAGGGAAAAGAATAGTGTAAGAATAATACTTAACACTGAAGATAGATTAGAAGAGATTTATTATACAACAGTACAATAAACCAATAGACGTACAAGAAGAACCAACGAAGAGTAACAGGAAGAACGATCAAGTAGCAAATGTCTCCGCCTATGACGTATGCGTCTGTCTAGTGACATATGATGACGTATGCCCCTAGTCACAGTCTTTTATAGACTAGACCATATCCATTACCGGGTAGGATAGGATGTTCCTCTACAACAGTTTTCTAGCTTTGTATTCAAAAATGTTTTGCTGAGAATATTATTTTTTCCCTTCAAAAATGTATTATGGTAATAATTTTTTCTTCCAAAATGTATTGTTGATAATATTTTTCCTTCAAAAATGTATATTTTTCTATAAAAGTCTGTTTTTTTATGTATATATTTCTGTAAAAGTGTATTTTCATACTTTCATAGTGTTTTGACCTCAGTTTGGGGGTTGACTATTTGCCCATAGCTGGGACCCTAACAGGTGCTACCACTCTGTCAGGGTAAACCAGGGAACAACAGCAGTTAAGAGGTGATACCATGCTCCTCACAACCTCACAACCTCCCAATCAGAGGTCTTGCTGCCAGATGCAGTTTACCATCAAGCCCAGGACCAGAAACAAAGAAAATGAGTGCTGAACTACTGTGCAATATCAGTTCTCCTACATGCTAGCGAATGTTGGGCAATTTCCATACAGATGGAGAGGAGACTTGAAGTACAAGAAATCTGGTTCTACAGAAGGATACTGGGAATTCCATAGATAGATTTGTGACACTATTTGAAAAAAGCACTGGTAAATTGAAATAAAAAACTAAGACAGATGTTAATTTTCAATAGACTGAAAGGTATACTGATGACCAGATGAAAGAAAACAAAAAAAAATAGTAATTGATATATTTTTTTTTTTTTCATCCATTAGAAAAGTAAAACAAAGAGACATCTGGATTTGGTCAAAAACTGAGCTAAGTGACGGTATATTCAGAAAGCCACCTACAAATAATAAATATTTTTTTATGATCATTGAAAACAGGCAACCAACTAAGATTAAATTTTTACGACTTGAATACACGACCCCGGCCTCTGGCTGCAAAATTTAATCAATTGATAAAAACTAACTTTTAATATTCTGACAACCCAACAAAGGGAAATGATGGAAGGAAAATGATAATTAAAGTTTTGAAAACAAAGAAAGCATCTGGTTTTGCTCAAAGAGTGAGATGAGTGACAATGTATTTGAAAAACCTCTGAAGAAACTGGATAATTTTTTTTTTTTTTTTTTTTTTTTTGACAATTGAATATGAAGCAAGAGGTCTGGATAATATTTTTTCGATCATTGTCAATTGATAAGACGTAACTTTTACGACCAGACTGGCATACAAACAAAAATAAGAGAAATAGTAATTAGATTTTCCATCTCCTGAGAACACAGTAAAATGTCTCAAATCAAGCAATTGTCTCCTTTTTTGCCAATTATGTGCGTTGTGGTGCATTGGATATCAGCTCAGAATGAGAAATCGGGGAGCCGAGTTCGAATTTCAGCTGAATTCATTGCATTCACTTATGTGCAAATACCCTTGGGAAAGGTATTAATCCGTCTCTTCCTTCCAGTTATGGGTTAAATAGCAGGACAGATTGGGTTCTATAGCCTTGGTCAGCAACCAGTCTACCACAGAAATCAATGGCAACCTACTGCAGGATAATTTTCTGCCCAGTCAGTCATGTCTCTTTTGAGACATGATCGCCCAAGCGTGTATCACGTATGGCACTTAACTGACTGACTGTTGATGAAAGGACTGGTGAGAGGAGGATGATAAATCTCAGATGCAAAAAACAACCACACACAAAGGCAGAAATAAATTTTGGAGTGATAATTAAAATTAAGAGGTGGTTCCATGCTCCTCACAACCTCTAAATCAGACTCCTTGCTGCCAGATGCAGTTTAGTATCATACCCAGGACCCCATGACACAGTGAACCAACCTTTCTAGCAGTAGACCTAGCAATTGATTTGATATAATCTTTCCACCTCAGTCAGTCAGTTAAGTGCCATACGTGAAACACGCTTGGGCGATCATGTCTCGAAAGCGACATTACTGACTGGGCAGAAGATTTTCCCGCAGTAGGTTGCCATTGCTTTCTGCGGTAGACTGGTTACTAGCCAAGGCTATAGAACCCAATCTGTCCTTTTATATGACTCATAGCTAGAGGAGGAAGAGATGTATTATATTATTAAGTAGTAATTAGTGGGGGATCAGTTTATTACTTCAAAACAATATAAAATTGATCCCCCACTTTATGTCCAGTAGATGCCTTAATCATGTTTTCAACTATTATATTCAGTTAAGTGCTATACGTGATGCATGCTTTGACGATTATGTCTCACAGGAGACATGACTGACTGGGCAGAAGATTATCCCGCAGTAGGTTGCCATTGCTTTTTGTGGTAGACTGGTTGCCAGCCAAGGCTATAGAACCCAATCTGTCCTGTTATTTAACCCATAACTGGAGGGGAAGAGACGGATTAATACCTTTCCCAAGGATGTTAACCTGAGATGGTACTATTCGAACTTGATGGCTAGCACCAGCCATGTTGGTGGAAGTTAGAAAGAGTTCTTTTTTTTTATTGTTTCACCCCAAACAAGGTGGTACTGCTAGTGATGTGCAGGGGGCTACATAAAAGGAAAAGTTTAGACAGGAGGAGAGTAAAGAGAAAGACAAACCAGTTACAGAGAGTGTCAGAGAAAGGGCATGAGAAGGATGGGAAACAGGTATGAAAACAGTTGTGAAAGTAGAGAGAAGGAAAAGATATACAGGGTGATGTGGATAAAAGATGGGTATTGACATTGCATTTAAATTCCTGGAGGTTGTAGCTGTCAGGAAAGCAAGTATAAGCACCTATGTAAGTACCTTGCAAACAAAGTAATATCTAGTATATTCTTTTTTATCATATCTCTTCTTGTCACTTAAAAACCTTGTCCATCTAAGAGTAATGAGTTCTGATATGTCTGCTAAGCTTGGCATCAACCTGAAGAACCAATTCCAATAGAATCGTTATCATAGACAGATGCAACAGTTAATAAGATGCCATTAAGGAAGCGGCAGGACCTAGCTGAAAAGACACTTTGCTCTTTTAGTGAAGGCTTAATGACATTAACCGATCTTGAATACATTGTTTTGTGCTTCGTGCAGGAGTTTTTATCTAGGATTGTGGTGAAGAAGAATGGGAAGCAGGGAGATAGAGGACGGACAAGAAATATGGGAATAAAATGAATGATTTAGAGGCTGAAATAAAGGAAAGAAAGTAGAGGAAAAGGAAAAAGAAAGGAAGGCAGAAAGAAAGGAAGGAAGGGAAAAGGAAAAGGGGGGAAAGGAAAAGGGAAAAGGGGGGGGGGAAAAGAAGAAAAGAGAGGAAGGGAAGAGAAAAAGAGAGGAAGGGAAAAGAAAAGAGAAAAAGAAAAGAGGAAGGGAAAAGGAAAAGGAAAAAAGAAAGGAAAGGGAAAAAGGAAAGGAAAAGGAAAAGGGGGAAAAGAAAAGAAAAGAGGGAAGGGAAAAGAAAAGAGAAAAATAGAAAAGGAAGGGAAAAGAAAAGGAAAAAAGAAAAGGAAAAGGGAAAAAGGAAAGGAAAAGAAAAGGGGGAAAAGAAAAGAAAAGAAAAGAAAGGGAAAGAAAAGAAAAGAAAAAGAGAAAAGAAAGGGAAAAGAAAAGAAAAGAAAAGAGAGGAAGGGAAAAGAAAAGGAAAAAGGAAAGGAAAAGGGAAAAAGGAAAGGAAAAGAAAAGGGGGAAAAGAAAAGAAAAGAAAAGGAAAGGGAAAAGAAAAGAAAAGAAAAAGAGAGGAAGGGAAAAGAAAAGAGAAAAATAGAGGAAGGGAAAAGAAAAGGAAAAAAGAAAGGAAGGGAAAAAGGAAAGGAAAAGAAAAGGAAAAGGAAAAGAAAAGAGAGGTAAAAGGGAAAAGAAAAGAAAAGAAAAAGAGAGGAAAGGAAAAGAAAAAGAGAGGAAAGGGAAAAGAAAAGAAAAGAAAAAGAGAGGAAAGGGAAAAGAAAAGAAAAAGAAAAAGAAAGGAAAAGAAAAGAAAAGAAAAAGAAAGGAAAAGGGGAAAAGAAAAGAAAAGAAAAAAGAAAGGAAGGGGAAAAGAAAAGGGAAAAAAAGGAAGGAAGGAAGCAAGAAAGAATAGGATAAAGAAAAAAACAATTTCCAGAAAGTTTATTGAATGCAGAAGAGGTGAGATTAAGTTTATTTATTTAATATCGTATCCACCAATTTTGGGTTATTTCATATTGAAATATGGAGTCAGAAAGTAAACTTCAGCCCATTTTATACTAAAGTCTGTAAACATACACCCAGAAGGAGGCCCCCTTTGATTGGAGAGATCTTTACCTCCTGCAGGGAATGCAGTTGACATATTTGAAGTCCCACTTTCAGTGCCAGAGTGACTAACATTGAGATAGCTGAAACTCGGAAAGAATTAATGTATGACATTAATAAGGATGCTTTGTCCCAGCAACTCACCCAGAATGGTGATCAGGGTAGAGTGGTCAAAACAGTGTAATAGAGACAATTGGTGTGACCAAATCAACGCATGAATGAATAAAGAACTTATCCTTTCAGGAATTCCATTAGAAATAGCTCAAGTTTTTCTCTTCCATTTCGCATCTATTTCTTTTTTCTTTTTGAAAGGTTGTCTCGGAAACATTTGGTGGCCAGTTTCCTTTTAATCGGAGCCATTTGCTGTGTGACAGGCCAGTTGATACCTTCCAGCAAAAGTAAGTTGGATATTAAGTTTTTACTGTTTTTCAGGAGCAACAGAAATTAGCAGGTTTTCTTTGAGAGAACAACCAAACCTGCCAATTCCTGTCCATGTTATTTCATATTTAGACTAATATTTTTTAAAATAATTTTTCACTCAGTACAAGGCCCAAAAGCCACTCAAGGTAGACGGTTACTTAATGATATTGTTGTAAGAGTGTAAAAGGAAGAAGTAATTGATCGATTCATTTTCCATCGCTTATCAATCCTTTACAGTTTATTTAAAACCAGAAAATAATTTTACATTGTAAGAATTTTTTTTAAGAATTTCAGTCATGTCTCTTTTGAGACATGATCGCCCAAGTGTGTATCACATATGGCACTAAACTGACTGACTAAGTCTTCACGCATTTGTGTCTCCTTTTTTCTATTTCGTATAGTTTTTCGTATTGTTTAGTTTTGGAATAAATATGGCAGTGCGTTGTGGTACAGTGGATATCGGCTTGGAACAAGAAATCGGGGAGCCAAGTTCGAATTCCAGTTGAACCCATTGCATTCACTTATGCGCAAATACCCTTGGGAAAGGTATTAATTCATCTCTCCCCTCCAGTTATGGGTTAAATAGCAGGAAAGATTGGGTTCTATAGCCTTGGCTGGCAACCAATCTACCGCAGAAAGCAATGGCAACCTACTGCGGGATAATCTTCTGCCCAGTCAGTCATGTCTCGAAAGAGACATGATCACCGAAGCGTGTTTCACGTATGGCACTTAACTGACTGACTGAATATAATGGTTGGAAACAGTTAAAACTTCTACTGGGCATAAAGTGGGGGATCGGTTTTCTATTGTTATAAAGTAATAAACTGATCCCCCATTAATTATACTTAATATAATAATGTAATATAATCTTTCTCTTCAGTTATGGGTTAGATAACAGGACAGACTGAGTTCTATAGCCTTGGTCGGCAACCAGTCTACCACAGAAAGCGATGGCAATCTACTGCAGGATAATCTTCTGCCCAGTCAGTCATGTCTCGAAAGAGACATGATCGCCGAAGTGTGTTTCACGTATGGCACTTCACTGACTGACTGACTGGCAGTTCATTGGCATGTGTTGTTATCTCAATACTATTATGAGTGAACCATACTAACAATATCAACCTCTCTGGATTATTTAATGCTGAAATCTAAATATTTTGAACACAATTGTATGCCTTCAACTACAGATAAAATATATTGTCGGTAATTCTACAATAAAATGTATTATGTTGTTGGTAATTTTACTCTAAAAATTCATTGAAAGGCACAGTCCACGAGCTGACGGACGTGAAAACAAGCTCTCCTACCATTCTAAAGATGAGATTTTGATCTCGAAATATTAATGAATAAATAATAGGTAATCCTCAATACCTTCTTTACCTTCCTAAACCCACTGTGATAGCCTTCAAGACCTACCCATACACCTAATATACACAATGCTTCAAGCAAATTCAAAACTCTCCTACTATAAAAATGTATTATTGATAATTTTTTAATATGAAAATGGATTGTTGGTATCTTTCCTATAAAAATGTATTCTCATATTTTCATAGTATACTTTTCTTTTTTTGTTTTTTTTTGTTTGGGGTGGGGTTGGATGGGGTTCACTTTTTGCCCATAGCTGAGACCCTAACAGGTGCTACCATGCTGGTTCAGGGTGGACCTGGGAACAACAGCAATTATGAGGTAGTTCCATGCTCCTCAAAACATCCCATCTCCTGATTAAAGGCCTTGCTGCCAGACGTAGTTTATCATCATACCAAGGGAATATTGAGGCCAAGTGAGATAGCAGTGACCTACCTACCTGACAAACTTGTGTGAATGAATGGCAAAATGGAAGGTTGGGACTTAGTACAAAAACTGTTAAGAGTCACAATAGATAGGAAGTTTTAGAGAGCCATGATCAAATCTGCCCTGAAGCAATGCAGTAAAAAAAAATAGTCAAAATTAGTATTACTACTCTTTATCGGATGTGCGTTGTGGTGCAGTGGATATCGGCTTGGAATGAGAAATCGGGGAGCCGAGTTCGAATTTCAGCTGAATTCATTGCATTCACTTACACACAAATACCCTTGGGAAAGGTATTAATCCATCTCTTCCTTCCAGTTATGGCTTAAATAACAGGACAGATTGGGTTCTATAACATTGGCTGGCAACCAGTCTACTGCAGAAAGCAGTGGCAACCTACTGCGGGATAATCTTCTGCTCAGTCAGTCATGTCTCTTTCGAGACATGATCGCCCAAGTGTGTTTCACATATGGCACATAACTGACTGACTCTTTATCAAAATACTATTTTAGTACTTGTTTCAATGTCTTTATGAATAATCAGTATTATTCTTACAAGAGAAAAAAAATTAATTTTGATGTGATAGCATTGTTATTTTACAACAGAAATCCTATAACTCTGTGATGGTCTTTATTACATGTAAAATGCCTAACAAAAGTTACATTTTTATCACAGATGAAAAGTATTGGGACTGTTGCTATAGTAACTAAGCTAAAGTACGCAGAGAGAAACTGCTGGGCACAGATTAACCATGAACTCTGTTGTACATACACACTAAGTTATAATGTTCTTGCTCACTTTTGTTATTTATAGCAGTACTTGGAAGGAAAGTGTGTAGAGTGCGGCCATTTCACCACACCATCAATGAGCATTATTTGTGCAGCCATTTTTGGCTTCAAGCAACATTACCCAGGTCTGACAAGCACTATTTACTCCAGTTCTTGCTACTTATCTCTTCAAAAATCAAATGTGAAATTCCCTTTTATTTACTTGTTTTCCCGACAGCTACAATCTCCAAGAATTTAAATGTAAAGTCATCTCCTATCTCACTAACCTGTATCCTCTCTCTCATGCTCCTTTCTCTGTCCACACCACTCTCATCAGTATTCTCATCCTTCTCTTACCCACTTCCTGACACCCCTATAACCTGTCACTTTTTCTCATAATTTTCCTCCTATGTAACCCCCAGCAAAACAGTAGCAGTAAAATACCTTGCTTGAGGTGATATGATTATAAAAAAAATGGGATTGGGTTTCTATACTATTGTCTGGATATAAAGTGGGGGATCAATTCTACATTACAATCAATATATAAACTGATCTCTCACTTTATGGTCACAGTAATCCTTCTCTTACTCACTTCCTGACACCCCCTATAACCTGTCACTTTTTCTCATAATTTTCTTCCAATGTAACCCCCCGCAAAACAGTGGCAGTAAAATGCCTTGCTTGGGGCGATAGGATTATAAAAAAAAAATCCCACTTGAACGGAACAAGATGAGGAAATCCAAGAGAATTAGATTAAACAGTTGTTCATAATCCTAAAATTTGAGTTTTAGAAATGTTTCCATTAATGCAATCAAGGCTGAATAAAGTGTGTTGCTTCAGAAATGGACTATTTCAAAGGAAATTAAATACAGAATTCTTATGTGTTGTAGTTTTCATTTTATAGCAACAGTCCTGTTACTTTTTGATCAGACCTTGTATAGAAAGAAATTAAAGAAACAGAATCTTGTCATCATGTAATGGATTTTCAGTTGATGCTGTGACACCCCAGACGGTGTAGTGCTAGGTAATTCAAGAGATGATAGAATAACTCTTTCACAGTTACAGAAGCATGACGCCAGTAATTTTATTGCCAGAGATTTTACGTAGGAGTTCACTGGGCCTGACAATATTTCCATTAAAGCTAAAAGCATGGTTATAACTAACTTTTTTTCCCCACTCCCACATATTTGTCTCACAGCTTGTTGACAGTTTATGAAGCCTCAGTCTTGCAAGAATGACAAATATTGAAACTCAGGGAAGCCTTTCGAGACAATTGCTGCAATTGTAAAAAGCAGACCCCATAAAATGGTTAAAGGAAAAAGATGCCAGAGAAGCAAAGTGCAAAACCAAAAAAATACTTGCAACTTGAGAGGATTTGAGTTGTCAGTCAGCCAACTGTAATCCAAAACAATTCACAAGACAGAAGAGAAACAAAGATTTTGTCTCGGTCGACAAATGTCAGATTGGGTGGGATCATAAGACTTAGAATTTTAATTTATAAAGATCTTGAGAGTTTTATAAAACTTTTCAGAAATTACTAATAATAACTATGTTTAAAAGAATTCAGATATCATAAAATCTAGTGCAATGTTTCTCAATCTTTTTAAGCAAAGGCACACCTCGCCTCGAAGCAATTAAAAATATCACAGCACACTTAAAAAAATTTTTTAAAGAGTATACATGTAAATGCTTATGAAATAAAACCGTAAGTTTTCAATTAAACAAAGAAGGTTTAATTATAGGAAAAAAGGTTAAAGTGAAATTTATAAAAGTTAAATTAAAAAATTAAAAATACTTTTAAAAAAAAAGGTTTTTTTTTGGGGTTTTTTAATCATTTCACCCCGAGCAAGGCAGAAATGCCACTGATGTGCAGGGGGCTACATAACTGTAAAGAGATTAATTAGAAAAGAGTGAGGAGTACAAACTAGTTAGAAAGGAGCAATAGAAAGCTGAGAAAGCAGGTGCGATGACAGGTACATAGGTGGAGAGAAAGGGAAGTTTATACAGGGGTGGGGAGAGAGCTCGAGTCCAGTGGTTAGTAGATGAGTATTGACTTTGCATTTAAATTTCTGGAGGTTGTAGCCATCAGGAAAGCAAGAATATGGGAGCAAGTTCCACAGGCGGGAAGTGCGAGAGAAGAAGCTGCAGGAGTAGAATTGTTATCTGCATTTGGCTAACCTGACTGTGAATGGGTGGGACCCAGTTGCCAGTCTGGTTGCATGAGTAAACACCTGTTGAGGAGGCACCAGTGACTTAAGTTCGTTGGAGCAGAAGCCATGAAAGTATTTATAGAATAGACAAAGGGAGGCCACATTTCGACGGTGGGGAAGTGGCTGCAGTCAAGCTGTCAGATCAGTACCTATCACATTACAGACTCTCCTTTGGAGCCTGTCAAGAACACTGAGGAGAACGGCAGGGGCGCCTGACCATTAAAACAAAATGTTTAACATAATTGAAGAACAGTGAAAAGAATTATTTGAAAAAGTTTAATAGTTATTGATTTGTTTAAATACTAATGTCGTACTATTACTACTTATAGATGCACACACATGTATACTGTGACAATATTTCATGGCACACTAGTGCGTCATGACAAAGAGCTTAAGAATCACTGCCCTAGTGTAATAAAAAAATTAATAATCTTAATTGCCAGAGTTGATCTTCTCAGATATACAGGTTCACTCTTAAAAAACAGTTTGAGTTTAAGTTTTGTTTAACAGCATATCAACACCTCTGTGGGTTATTTAATGCCAAAAAGGTGGGATTTTAAGGTATTTTTTTTTAATGGTCAGTTATAGTGAGAAGGTTGATTTGGTCAGATTTTAATGAATATGTTTTTTGCCTTTTCCCTCTATTTCATAAAATTGAAGATGTCTTCTAGTTTTGTATTCAAAACTGTATTGCTGGTAATAATTCTTTTCCTTCAAAAATGTATATTTTTCCACAAAAGTCTCTCTTTATGCGTATATTTCTATAAAAGCTTATTTTTATACTTTCGTAGTGTTTTGTCCCCAGTTTGGTGGTTAACTATTTGCCCATAGCTGGGACCCTAACAGGTGCTACCACTCCGGGTTAGAGTGGACCTGGGAACAACAACAATTAAGAGGTGGTTCCATGCTCCTCACAATCTCCCAATCAGAGGCCTTGCTGCTGGATGCAGTTTACCGTCATACCCAGGACCATAAAAAACAGGGAAAAATTATTTGGGAAATAATTTTTGTACATTAGCATTTATTAGGCATTTCTTAGACCACAACATATATAAAAGAAAAATATTAGTTTCCCTTTTTATCAGTATAAAAATGGGGATCCTGTTTATAATATTGATAGAGTTTCAAAATCAATCCCTGATTTTTCCAGAGTTTTTTTTTTTTAATCATATCACCCCGAGCAAGGCGGTAATGCCACTGATGTGCAGGGGGCTACATAAGTGTAAAAAGATTAATTAGAAGAGAGTGAAGAGGAAGACGAACCAGTTAGAAAGGAGCAAGAGAAGGATAGGAATACAGGTGTGATGACAGTTGCAAAGGTGGAGAGAAAGGAAAGGATATACGGGGTGGGGAAAGAACTAGAGTCAAGTGGTTAAGAGATGAGTATTGACATTGCATTTAAATTCCTGCAGGTTGTAGCCATCAGGAAAACAAAAATATGGAAGTGAATTTCACAGGCGGGAAGTGCGAGAGAAGAAGCTGCAGGAGTAGAATTGTCGTCTGCATCTAGTTAATCTAACTGTGAATGGGTGGGACCTAGTTGCCAATCTGGTTGCACGAGTAAACACCTGTTGTAGAGGCACCAGTGACTTAAGTTCGTTGGAGCAGAAGCCATGAAAGTATTTATAGAACAGACAAAGGGAGGTCACATCTTGTCGGTGGGGAAGTGGCTGCAGTTGAGCCGCCAAGTCGGTACCTATCACATTACTGATTCTCCTCTGGAGCCTGTTGAGAACACTGAGATGAACAGCTGGGGCGCCTGACCATATATGGCAGCAGTATTCCTTGCACAGACGAATGGTTGATTTGTATATATGTAGGATGGATTCAGGCAGGAACTTAGTGGTATCATATATGAAAACAGATTTTTTTTAGTGGGGTTGTGGGTGCAGAAATATTTCTTTTAAATAAAGAATAAATGGATATATGCATTTTTAATGAAAAAATAAAAATTTGCATACATTAATAAAAATGAGTCAATTTGTTGTTCATTTAAGATAAATAATTACTATCCTCAAATGTTTGTTAATGTGCTTCTGAAAAAATGTCATCCAGAAAATGTTTTACAAAATTCAAAATAAATACATAATAGAAAGCTCAGAAAATTTTTGAGATACGCAGATAACAATGTTTCCACAATTTCAAATTCGACATTTGTACATCATCATCATCATCATTATTATCATCGTCTGACATTTGTTTCCATTCGCATGGGTTGGATGGGGTTTTCTTGATGGCTCTTTTTCAGGTCATCCGATTTTGCATAAAGCCTGGCTGTAATCTTAACTTTCTGAAATTGTCATTGATAAGCTGGGTTCATGTTTTACGTGATCTACTTATTCCTCTTTGGTCATTGACCTCAACAACCTTACAATTCCTGACTGGGTTTTCTATGTAAAAATCAGGGATCAATTTGGCACAGTATTGCTATTATAAACTGGACCCCCACTTTTGAAATCCATAAAAAATATTTTTATTCTGACAAGTGCTGAGGCCTAAGAAAAGTCTAAAAAAAAATATTAATGTACAAAGATTTTTTTTTTTTTTTTTTTTCAGGAAGACCAGTCTATTTTATTTTATTTTAGTGCTACAAAAAAAAAAAAGAAAAAAATTAGAAAGTTCAGAAAATTTTAGAAATATGCAGATAATGTTTCCACACTTTCAAATGATAATTTCAAAATAATATTACCGCTCCTACTTCTGGTGCATGTTAACCAAACATGATAGCATGTCAGATAAATATTGAAAGCATGTAGGATAAATATTGAATATTGTCAGATAAATACTAAATATTATTAAATGTTTAAATTATTTAAATATCAGATAAATATTAAAAATTGTCAGACAAATATTGAACGCATGTAGGATAAATATTGAATATTGTCAGATAAATATTAAATATTATTAAATGTTTAAATTATTTAAATATCAGATAAATATTAAAAATTGTCAGACAAATATTGAACGCATGTAGGATAAATATTGAATATTGTCAGATAAATATTAAATATTATTAAATATCTAAATTATTTAAATATCAGATAAATATTAAAAATTGTTAGATAAATATTGAAAGCATGTAGGATAAATATTGAATATTGTCAGATAAATATTAAATATTATTAAATATCTAAATTATTTAAATATCCGATAAATATTTAATATTGTTAGATAAATATTGAAAGCATGTAGGATAAATATTGAATATTGTCAGATAAATATTAAATATTATTAAATATCTAAATTATTTAAATATCAGATAAATATTTAATATTGTTAGATAAATATTGAAAGCATGTAGGATAAATATTGAATATTGTCAGATAAATATTAAATATTATTAAATATCTAAATTATTTAAATATCAGATAAATATTAAAAATTGTCAGACAAATATTGAAAGCATGTAGGATAAATATTGAATATTGTCAGATAAATATTAAATATTATTAAATATCTAAATTATTTAAATATCAGATAAATATTAAAAATTGTCAGACAAATATTGAAAGCATGTAGGATAAATATTGAATATTGTCAGATAAATATTAAATATTATTAAATATTTAAATTATTTAAATATCAGATAAATATTTAATATTGTTAGATAAATATTGAAAGCATGTAGGATAAATATTGAAAGCTATCTGGTTAAATTTAGTTTTCATGGCCTAATTGGTAAGTAAGCTGACCTAGAATGAAAATTCAAACCCATGTTGCTTACTGTTCAGTCGCACAGAAAAGATAAAGACTTCTTAAATAGGGTCCATCATCTTTTGCAAAATCAACTTCCACTATTAGACAACAGGGAGATAGAGAGCCTTAGAGAAGAAGAAGCAAAGCTGTAAAAGAGGTTTTCCTTTTCATTGTGCTTTTCGTCTGTGCATTGAATACTGTTGTCATATCTAGTCTGGTGCTCCTGCTGGACATTTTGAGATTCTTGACAAAAGTATAATCTCTAATGCAATCCATCCTGACCGGGCATCTTCTGTGACTTTCTCACTAACGTGGCATTGTGTGGCTTTCCTTTGCTGTTTCTTTATTTTATTTTTTATTTTTTTTTATAATCGTGTCGCCCCGAGCAAGGTATTTTACTGCCACTGTTGAGTAAGAGGTTACATAGGAGGAAAGTGATGAGAAAGAGTGATAGGTTATAGGAAGTGTCAGGAAGTGGGTAAGAGAAGGATGACTGTTGCCATAAAGTGAGGGATCAGTTTATATATTGATGTGATGTAGAATTGATCCCCCACTTTATATACACATTAAAATAGTATAGAAATTATTTTTATAATCATATTGCCCCAAGCAAGGTATTTTACTGCCACTGTTGAGCAGGGGGTTACATAGGAAGAAAGTGATGAGAAAGAGTGACAGGTTATAGGAAGTGTCAGGAAGAGGGTAGGAGAAGGGTGAGACTGGACGAAGAAGGAGCATAATAGAGAGAATGCAACTTAGTGAGATAGGAGATAACTTTTGACTTTACATTTGAATTCTTGGAGATTGTAGCTGTCAGGGAAGCAAGTAAACAGAAGTGAATTCCACAGGTGGGAAGTGTGAGAGAAGCTTCTGGAGTAAAATTCGTATTTACAATTTATTGGTTTCACAGTAAAAGGGTGGGACCTATTAGCTAATCTTGTGGCTCGAGTAAATTCATGTATGGGGGTACCAGTGAGCTAAGTTCATCTAAGCAAAAATCATGAAAGTATTTGTAGAAGAGACACAGGGAAGCCACATTGCACTAGTGAGAAAGTGACTGTATCCAAGCTGCCAAGTCGTGATCAATCACATTACAGATTCTCCGTTGGATTTTGTCAAGGACCCTTAGATGGATAGCAGGAGCAGCCGACCAGATATGGCAGCAGTATTCAAAAATTTCACTGGATAGGCACCCAGCCTAATCATAAAGTAATTATATATATATATATATATACATGCAATGTAGATATAGAAGAATCCAAAAGAGTATCCAGTCCATAAATTGGTAGGATGACTCTCTAGGAGAGCTCTAAATATATATGTATATAAATGCATATAGAGCAAATATATGGATAAATGAAAGCAGGCACATTATTCCATGGTTAAGCGGAAATATAAATCTATTTCAGGCAAACCATCATCAGCTTCTGTCTTTATTGTTCAAAAGATTTAAAACTTCTGAACAATAAAGACAGAAGCTGATGATAGTTTGCCTGAAATAGATCTATACTTCCGCTTAACCATGGAATAATGTGCCTGTTTATATATATATATATATATATATATATATATAGTAGTAATAAATCCAGGAGAATGGTAAATAATCCCAATGGATCCTAGTAATATTGGGCCAAATATTAAGACTGATTCAACAGAGAGCTCAATGTAAATTTAATTTACCAAGCAGCTCATTTACTTCATATGTAAGTTCAAATTTTATATTTCAGGAATAGCTATTTTTATAGGTTCTAAGAGCCTGCATTATCAACCCTAGCTCGTCAAAAATAAAAAAAAGGAAGAAATTCTAATTTACCAGAAATAAAGGTTAGTAAAGAAAAGAAAGAGGTTAGGAAAAGGTCAAGAAAGGAAAGAGGGCAAATAGTTGCACACTATTTTTAGGAACGGAGGGAAGCAGCTTGCTTGAAAGGTCAAAGGTAGCAGGTAGGAATAAACTTAAGAGTACCGCATCTCTAAATTTCAATTCTAACCAATATCAAAAAATTCAGGCTAAAAATATAACTATTAAATTGGAAGGAAGGAAGGAAATAGTTAAAACCATGTTTAAGGAAGTTTAAATCTACTCTGATGACGACACTTGCTAATTAATTCATTTCACTAGTTAGGAAGTGTGTGTGTGTGTATATATATGTGTGTGTGTATATATATATATTCTCTCCACAGTTCTAATTTCATCAACAAAAACTCCCTTAAGACACTTCTAGAAGAATGAAAAAAAAATCAACTACATAGTTCACTAAATGCATGGCACATTGTGTTTGTCTATATTTCTGAGATGAGGTAGTATTTATATTTTTCAGACTATTGTCCTCATCTTTGTTGCCATTTGTACGATGTTTTGGTTATTGTATGCTTAAGGACACATAGCTCAGTGGATATAGATGTTGGCAAGTTTCTGACTTGACTATTAGAACTGTGAGTTTAATACCAGGCTACAGTAGTGGTAAACAAGTAACTTGCAGGGTTAGAAGGAAATAACTCATGATAACTCCAATCAAGGCTTTACACAAGGAATGGGGATGATATACCTCAGTGATTGTAATAAATGGTTCAGTTCAAAATTCTTAGCACCTGAAGAATGCCAGAGCGTACAACAGCTGAAACATCGTACAAATGGCAACAAAGATGAAGACAATCATCCGAATAATGTAAATGCATTTATTGTGGCCATATCACCATCATCAACAGTCTCTAATGTTGACAACACTAAGCGCCAGCTTATAGTGACCTGTGTAGTTTTGACTTTCTTTTGTTTAATCAAGACTTATCTACAAGAACATTCTTAATTCTGTCCTTAGGTCCCCGCCACTTAACTGTCAGAAAAGGGGTAACAAATTTTTTTCAGATTTCCGGAAGAATTATTCTTATCACCAATTACCAACCACTGCCTGATGAAAAACAATTTCATAGTACTGAAACATGAAGGCTTTTGTGTAGCGCTATAAAATATTTGTATTGTAACTACTTATAATAAATATATTACAATTATATATATATATATATATATATATATTGTAACAAAGTTGTGGAACTCGTAGGTTTTTTTACCTACTGTTCATGCATTTACTTTTATAAAGAGTGCTCGATACAATGTAGAGCGTTATATTGTAATAGTTGTTACAATGGCTTATAAATTCATAGTATCACTATACAAAAATTTTCGCGTTTTGAAGCTACTTTACATGCATCTCATTGAGTGACAAAGTTGGAATGGAAATTAAATTTAATATATATATATATATATATATATATATATATATATATATAAAACACAAGTGCTTTTTTCCCTTTAGTGCCCCAACTACATGAATTTAAGTGTGCTACTAGATTGGCACCTGTGTCCCACCTGTTTACTTTCACTTTCTGTAACCCCCTGCAAACTAGTAGCATTCCTGCCTTACTTGGAGTGAAAGGATTTTTTTTTTTTTTAATCATTTCACCCCAAGCAAGGCGGAAATGCCACTGATGAGTGGGGCTACATAACTGTAAAAAAATTGATTAGAAGAGAGTGAGGAGTACAAACTAGTTAGAAAGGAGCAATAGAAAGCTGAGAATGCAGGTGCGATGACAGATACATAGGGGTGGAGAGAAAGGGAAGGTTATACGGGAGTGGGGAGAGAGCTAGTGTCCAGTGGTTAGTAGATGAGTATTGCATTTAAATTTCTGGAGGTTGTAGCTGTCAGGAAAGCAAGAATATGGGATTACAAAAGAAAATTGGAAAGAATGATAAAAGCTATTGGACTTGCAAAATCTATTTTACTAAAAGATTGTTGTAAGAGAAAGATTTTATAAATTTGAACCAAAAACAGTATTGTCTGCTCAATCAATGAATGCTAAATGTTTCCTTATAGGGAAATGACTAATATTAACTATTACCAATCTTGTTCTTTTTCTCAATTCATAATAATACAATTATTAATGACTTTGACACAGTTTCAGACAAATATTTTCTTGTTACTTTTGCATATATCTACATGATTGGTAATGACATTTTTTTTTTCTTGACCTTTTTTAAATAATCGTTTCACCCCAAGCAAGACATTAGTGCCACTGGAGCACAGGGGGTTATTTAAGAGGAGAAAAGAAAAAGAAGAACAGAATGCTAACCTTTAAATATTGTGGACTGTTGCTACGAGTTCACAAAGAAAGAACTACAGAGAAGCTACATCACTTGAAGACTACCAACAGCAGCGACAACTAAAAAATGGATGGATAGCACCAGTAACACAAAAAGGAAAAAATAGCATAATAAAGATGTTGACATTCAATATTACTACAAACAAAAAAATTAGGAAAGAAACTCTCCTCAATAACAGCTACTGGACTCGAGAAACCTATTTTCCTGATAGAGTGCTTTAAGAAATAGATTTTATAAATTTCAACCAGAAACAGTACTGACTACTCAGTCAATTAATGCTAAATGTTTCCTTATAGGGAAATGACTAAGAATTATCATTACTAATGTTGTTGTTTTTCTCAATTCATAAAAGTACAATTATCAAAAACTTAGTTTCAGACAATATTTTTCTTGTTACTTTCACATATATCTACGCTATTTACATGCTAATCTTTAAATATTGTGGACTGTTGCTATAAGTTCACAAAGAAAGAACTACAGAGAAACTACATCACTTGAAGACTACCAACAGCAGCAACAACTAAAAAATGAAATAACTCACTAACAATTTTATATATATATATATATATATATTATAAGTAGTTACAATACAAATATTTTATAGCACTACACAAAAGCCTTCATGTTTCAGTACTATGAAATTGTCTTTCATCAGGCAGTGGTTGGTAACTGATGATAAGAATGATTCTTCCGGAAATGCCCAGTCAGTCATGTCTCTTTTGAGACATGATCACCCAAGCGTGTTTCACGTATGGCACTTAACTGACTGACCATTGCTTTGTCTAGATGTACATATATTTTTTTTGCTTCCTTTTCTTATTGTTTTTTGAAAATTTTGTTGAGCAATTTACCGATTACACATAACCATGGTCAGTTATACTCAAGATTATAAGCAGATTATACAGCAGATAGCACCAGTAACACAAACAAAAAAAAAATAGCATAATAAAGATGTTGACATTCAATATTACTACAAACAAAAAATTAGGAAAGAAACTTCCATCAATACTGAAAAGATCAATAACAGATACTGGACTCGAGAAACCTATTTTCCTGAAAGATTCTATTAATTTCAACCAGAAACACTACTGACTACTCAGTCAGTTAATGCTAAATGTTTCCTTATAGGGAAATGACAAATAATTATCATTACTAATATTATTGTTTTTCTCAATTCATAAAAGTACAATTATCAAAAACTTAGTTTCAGACAATATTTTTCTTGTTACTTTTACATATATCTACACCACTGATAATTAGATGCTAATCTTTAAATATTGTGGACTGTTGCTATAAGTTCACAAAGAACTTTACCAAATAACAGAAACTACATCGCTTGAGGATTACCAACAGTAGCAACAACTAAAAAGTGGAGGAGCCTGTAGAATAGAATACCCTGGGTTTACAATCAACTGGAAAGGGGAAAAGGGATCGGGTGGTCTAGATATATTGACGTTACTATATATGCACTGACATAAGTTATCAAATAAACCTGATTGTATTTTTTTTTTTTCTCAACTTCTTTCCAAATTTTTTTGCAGGCACAGAGGTCTTGTCATCTGCTTTTATGATCATCGGCCGTTGTGCATACGCTGGACTTCTGTGCACCCTATTTGTCTATACAGCAGAACTTTTCCCAACCGTTGTCAGGTAAGACTGTTTTTAGGTATCACATCTGTTGACATAAACTCTACCAACCCCATTGTTATTGATTGCAATTCAAGTGGAATAACTGCTAAAAATATTCCTCTCCCCAAATCATAGACAATTCTTAGAGTTGCATGCTAGGAGTTCTTCCTAACCAATAATAATAACCGACCTCTTTTCAGTCTTATTGGTCTCTGATTTGACCTTTCTCATCTTGAAGTCAGAACGCTATAACCACTTGATTGTATCCCTTTTGTGGGTGAACACAATTCTTTCTTTATGAGCTTTTTACCTTATTACCATTGCGGCTGTGCATTGTTGTGCAGTGGATATCAGCTCAGAACAAGAAATCAGGGAGCCGAGTTCAAATTCCAGTTAAATTCATTGCATTCACTTACGCGCAAATACTTTTGGGAAAAGTATTAATCTGTCTCTTCCTTCCAGTTATGGGTTAAATAACAGGACAGATTGGGTTCTATAGCCTTGGCTGGCAACCAATCTACCGCAGAAAGCAATGGCAACCTACTGCGGGATAATCTTCTGCCCAGTCAGTCATGTCTCTTTCGAGACATGATCACCCAAGCATGTTTCAGGTATGGCACTTAACTGACTGACCATTGCTTTGTCTAGATCTACATATATATTTTTTTGCTTCCTTTTCTTATTGTTTTTTGAAAACTTTGTTGAGTAATTTGCTGATTACACTTAACCTTGGTCACTTATACTCAAGATTATAAGATTATATCATATCAATTGCCAGTTGAATTTGTTGCATTCATTTACATGCAAATATCAGTGGAAATCATCTCTTCTTCCGCCAGCTATGGATTAAATAGCAGAACAGATAGCTTTGGTTGGCAACCAGCCCATCTCACCCAAAGAATAAAATGGGTTGCATTGGGTCAACACCCCTACCTGTAAATAATACAAGTTACAGAAGCATCAATGGTACCCTTGTTGATGGTGCTGAGTCATTGATGCTTCATTGGAGTGATGGGGTTGTGTGTGCATATATATATATATATATATATATATATATATACACACACACATTTTTATTCAGATACTTTAATCCAAGCGGAAAAAGCAGGAAGATAAATTCCAAAAATCCGATCCTAATTAATATTAAAATTTTATTTTAATATTAAAAAATGATACAGGAAGAGAGCTCCATGTAATAAAATATTACAGAGCAAATATAAATTAAATAGGATTAATTCAAGGATGTTGAATGACCATTTCGACATGAAACCCCCACAGGGGATAGCACATCACCTCAGCAACAAAAAAATCCTTTCTGAAACTGGAGTTTCAGAAAGGATTTTTTTGTTGCTGAGGTGATGTGCTATCCCCTGTGGGGGTTTCATGTCGAAATGGTCATTCAACATCCTTGAATTAATCCTATTTAATATATATATATATATATATATATATACATACACACACACACACAGTACTGTACAAAAGTATTAGGACAAGAACTATTTTATCTTTTATAAGGCATATTGACAAAAAATAAACAATTTATTTACAATAATTTTATTTCATTTATTCAACAAATGCTTTAACAAGAAAAAAATACTTGTTACAAAATAAATTTAATATTTAGTATAATAGCCTTTTGCTTTGATCACAGCCTTCATTCTGTTAGACATTGACATTACAAGCTTCTTCAATATATCTAATGGTATCTCCAACCAAGCAGCTTGTATTTGTTCCCAAAGTGTGTCTTGCAAAGTAACATTAGATTTATCAATTCGAAAGGGGGAAATAAGAAAAAAGTCAGTCATATCCAAAGATAATAGAATAATGAGTAATTTCAAAATAACTTGTTTAATAGAAAATAGGAAAAATTAAATATAACTTCTTTTTAATACATTTCTTTCAATTTTAAATAATCAATATTTAATAGCAATTTACTTTGCTTTTCACCCTGTATTTGAATTTCAGTAAGGTTTTTAGGAAAATCACCCCTGTCCTAATACTTTTGCACACTACCGGTAGTGTACAAAAGTGTTAGGACAGGGGTGATTTTAAACTTTATTTTGATGCCTCATAAAAGATAAAATAGTTCTTGTCCTAATACTTTTGCACAGTACTGTATGTTTAAGTAAAATTTTTCATAATTAAAAGGTGGAAGAACTCTTTCTGCCTTCCATCAGCATGGTTGATACTAACCATCAGGAGCTTGAATCATTCTGCCTTTGTGTGTCACAATATTTAGCGGAATGGAAGTAATTAACTTTATTAATTATTTATTAGCTATAATTGGAAAATTTTTAAACAGAAGAAATTACTATTATAGATCAGAAGCAAACATACTAAAAGAATTTTTTATTCTCCAAATATGAGTGAAGATAAAAGAAACAAAAGGCAACAAGTTTTGTTTTCTTTGTTGTTATTCTAAACCTGAGAAGGAAAGAAGAGAGAGAAAAGAAAGAAAAAAGAAATAAATTCGTTTTTCGTGGTTTTTTTTATTTCTGAGGTCAGATGAAACACAGAACAATAAACATTGATAATTTGATTAAAAACGTAAAAACAATCCAGATGTCCTAGCCGAAGGTTGACCTGGCAGTTAAGAGAATATAGCCCACCCACAAAAGGTGACAAGTAAAATGAAAGAATTGTCTCCTTAACATGAATTAGGAATAAGAAATAGATAACAAGATATCTTTCTGTCATCAACAGAAAGCTCTAAAACTATCTGTGACTGAAAATACAGATATTAGGAAACGCAAATGCAATGTGAAAATTCTTATCTAAGTGACAATGTAAACAGACATGCCTGTCTGTTTGTTCCAGGCGAAAAGAGAAAAGTTTAGTCATACAGGCGTTATAACAAGTTCAAAAGCTTAATAGTGATTGATTAAAAATCCTCAAAATTATTTCATGAGAAAGAAAATTTGTCGGATAAGTCCAGCCCAGAAAAGGGGTATAGGAAGATGACATCATAAGAGTGAGAGGCATTTCATTGGTTCCGTGAACCAGCATCCTGAAAGGGGAGACAACCAGCAATTGACAATCCCATTGGGTAAACTAAAAGCAACAACGAGTAGCAGCTAACCTCAGCATTCTATTGGTTGCCAAGATGAGGGGTTAGATACCCGGCGTCCAACAGCCCCACACCATGGCATGTGCATAAATACAGGGTCCAAAGGGCCAAAAGAGCAGAGTGATCCAGACTGGAACAAGAAATCCACCTTGATTCCAATTACGAACCACACTAACCGACCTATAACCCAGAACTTTGGCAATTTCTGCAACATTTCAGAGAAAAAGAACCAAAGTCGACTAGACTCGCTGCGAACTTAGAACCCCGTTCGGAGCAAAGTGCTGCGGTTAGCCAGACTTCTCAATTATTGCTTAGGAGGATACTTTGATTTACTTAAGACTTTCGTTCTGTTACAAGCTTGATAGGAGCAGGGATTGGGAAATATCTGAATGACTATTATGTGAATTATTTTCTATATATAAAGACCTTCTTTTATAACACTTCAGACGTGGATCCATTTATCTTTTTGGTGCCATATTTTTTTCTTTTATTATCCAATTGTGGGCATGCTTCCTGGTTTGGTTTAGTTCGGTAGAGAGACATCTAGTGGAAAACTCACATGACTGCCTTGTGATCAATCAACACAACGTGGGACAAGGGAGATCATCGTGAACAATCTACGATCAGCTATTTGTATCGAAACCAACAGCAACCAACCTGGTGAAGTGTCATATATGGACTAACATTCTCTGCTGACATAAAATTGGAAAAATTGTTTGGCTATTTTTATGATGGGGAATTTAAATTCTTTACCCTATTTACATTGTTCAGACTGTTCTCATTTTCATTGCCATATTCATAACGTTTCAGTCGTTGTACACTTTCATCAGGTAATTAGAATTTTGAACTGAACTTTTTATTTTGTTCACCATGGTAGATTGTTCTAGTTCCACGAGTCATCCCTCTTCCAGATGTCTCAGTATCTGAGAACATTGTCCCTTGGATTTGACATGGAACAAAGTTCAAGATAGAGGTACTCAAACAAGCTCGATTGAAGAGCATCCACGCCACACTCAAGCACTCCTTGCTTTGATGGGCTGGCCATGTACTACAACTGCTTCCCAAAACGTCTCCTTTATGAGGAGATCAAGGAAAGCAAGTGATTTTATGGTGGACAGAGGAAGCACTTCAAGGACACCCTGAAAGCTTCCCTGAAACACTGCAACATCCTCTCAGTCATCTGGAAAGAAGTTGCACAAGACCACCCTGCCTGGTGTGCCTCAGTCAAAACAGATTCAACAGACTTCAAAGCACTACACTTCTAAGAACTGCTGCAAAAGTGATGATGCTGGAAGGGCAGATGAAGCTCCCCTTCCCAGCCAGACATTCCCTGCCCTCACTGCAGCAGAAAATTCAGAGCTGAGATTGGCCTTTAGGCATCTCCGCACCTGTAATACCTAGCAGGAATATGTGAAGAAAAAATGGTCATCCTCACTTGTGAAGGATGAAAATTCGCTCTGGCCAAAATATAAACATTGACCTGGTTGATACTGGAGTCTGCAAACATCCATCTGGAAGACACTCATTTTTCCTTGGGCGTGAAATCTTATCCCTCTGCAGTAGGATGTAATTTTTTTTTTTTTTAAATTTCAATAAGCATTTTTTGTTTAATTCTCTCCAAAGATGCAACATTACATTCTGAACAACATATATAAGTTGTGTGCAAAAGTTTCCAGCAAGAAAGCAATTTTCAACTGTATATTCAGAGCTGTGCTTAGGGACCTCACAGACCCTGCAATTGCAGGAGGGGGACGCAATTTCCCCAGGGGCCACAAGGCCCCAAGAAGCTGCAAGGCTCATTGGCTCTGCAGACCTATTGCAATTAAAAAAAAAATTAACAAAATAATTATTAGGATTAACTGGAAAATTATTATCATACTTGTATGTTGAAATAGACATCTATCAACCAGTCTCGCTCTCTCTCTCTCTTTATTTATATATATATATATATATATATATATATATATATATATATATATCTTTGATAAAAGCCTTCTGCAAATCATTTACAATAAAAAAAATTGAACTTGAGAGAGAAATAGATTATAATGTCCATAAAAACAGCTAGGAAGTCACCAAAAAGTAGCTAAAATTTGTGAAAACGTTCATAATGTATAGCTTCAAAACGCAAATTCTGTGATTTCTTCCGTTTTTTTGTGACCATGGAATATCTGCATTCCAGGATTATGTTATTTTGTTTAAAGTACCATTTATTGTGGATTCAGTATATTTAGGGAGGGGATGCAAGATGCATTCTGTGAGCAGAGGCACCACAAGGCACATTCTGCTTGCACGATGTTGCTAAGCACAGCACTGTATATTCAAGTCTTTAGTTTTCAAAATGAGCAGTGCTGTGAATTTCTTTGCACGCACTTAATATTTTCAACAATTGATTTTAATTATATATTTGCTTTTTTCCCCAGAAATATTGGGCTTGGATCCTGTTTGTGCTGGAGCCGTATTGGAAGTATTTTATCTCCACAAATTGTTGTCATTGTAAGTAAAAACTTCTTTTTTTTGATAGATGAGACAAATCTAAATTTATAAGTGGATTTCAACCACCAACTTAATTTTTTTTAAATGCTGGCACTGCTATATATATATGTGTGTGTGTGTGTGCTCCACAGACAGATCTGTTTTGCTGTATCACAGCTCATCAGTATAGCTAGACATCCGCTTACTTCTAGCCAGGATTGAAACCCAACCGAATTGACATCAGTCGGTGATTCTAGACCTGGAGCTGTGGCCACTCAGTAGAGAAAGGTGGACTTTTAATACAATGTAAACCTACGTCAGTAGCTGAGAGTGTTCAAATTTGTTACTGAATGAATGATGCATAGATGCTTGAGTAGCTACTGTTTTTTCACCATTCCTCCATAGTGCTCAATCATATATATATATATATATATATATATATATATATATATATATATATCAATCAAAGAATAGAACACACCTGTCTCATCAATTAAAGTTTTGTGTGTTGCATTCTTTGACATATTGTTAGCTCTGCATATTTAGTTCATTTAGGTTAGGTCGGTTAGGACTTCTAGGCCTCGCGGCCTCTTGTGTGTCCCTTCTTAAATCCCCTCTCCCCTCTCTTAGCGTTGTGGCATGGCCGAGATGGAGAGAAAATAAATTATTTCCATCTCTAATCAAACTCATATTTTAATTTTAATAGTGTCTTATCCTTTTCAATAAGGCTTTTAAATTCCGTAAGAGTTTTTGCCAATTTTATCTGTGATGGTAGTGCATTCCAGTACTTTGTGACTCTGTTACAAAAAAAGTTTTGTCTAATATTAGTTCTACTGTGCTGGGTTATTATTTTTAATTCATTGTTACGTGTTCTAGAATAGTCAGATATAGTGAATAAATTCTTATTAGTGTGGTCAGTAGAATGGAATATCTTGAAAACATTTATCAAGTCCCCCCCTCAGTCTTCTATATTTCAGTGATGATAATTTCAATTTTCCTAACCTATCCTCATATTTAATAAATTTTAACGACGTCAACAATTTTGTTGCTCTTCTTTGAACTCTTTCAATTGCTACTGACTGTCTTTTTAGTAGAGGACTCCAGATTTGGTTGCTGTTTGTTTGAATTGTGCATTGAGCACTTTTTTTTTATCCAGTGTCTGCCGGTACAATCAGCAACAATTTCACTTGTGTGCGTGCGCATAACGGTGTCATACTAAAAAATAAGACAACAGCGCCGTTTAGATGGATGTTATACTCGTCTCAGAAGAGTACTTGATCTTTCATGGCGAAACCACCCAACTCTAGAAATGACATATGGAGACCTACCAAGAGTATCAACCTTAGTTCAAAAGAGACGTGTCCAGTTTGCTGGGCATTGCGCACATACCACAGATGAACTTGTTTCATGGTTTGTATTATGGAGGCACCCATCATCTCACAATCGATCTCGTAAGTTAACCTTTCCAGACAGGATACACAGATATACATCTATTGCCAAGGAAGACCTTACAGGAGCTATGACAAATAGGGAATGCTGGGAGGGTGTAGTGAGTTCTATCTCAGCTGAGGCTGCAGGATGATGATGATGATGATGATACTAAAACAACAATCAGCACAGTAAGAAAAGGTCAACATACACATGACCACTGATTACTGCTAGATTGATAGCATTTTTTTTCTGTCCCCATGATTTCTGTTCCTTATCGCCTTTTTTTAGTTTCGGATTTAAACCTAATGTTTTACTTTACCATGACTGGTTTAAATAATTATTTATTTATAAATACTGTAGAAATAAATAAATAAATATAATTCAAACTAAAAAACCATCAGCCCTTAAATTTGTATGAGTCTGTGAATACATGTATGTATGTATGTATGAGTACACAAATCTGTACATATTCAATATCCTTTTATGCTATTTTTTAAATATTTTTTTAAAAAAAATGCAAATGTATACAAACTAGTTACGTCCCTTGCACCATGAGTTTAATTTTAATGGACCCTATTTTTAAATATCTCTTGTTTTTTGTTGTTGTTTTTTCTACCAGGATTTTAGTATCCTATTTTATTTTTAGATTTCAGTATTAACCTAACTTCATTATGCATTTTATAAATTAATTAAAAATATTCATACATCCAATTTAATGCCCATAACGTACTTTAAAAAAAGAGTGCAAAAATCCATAAAAATGAGTTGTGCCTAATATATATATATATATATATATAAGAAAAATTAAGACATACATGTTATTTCATCGTAAATCGGGAGTATAGGCCTATTTCAGGCGAACCATCATCAGCTTCCATCTTTATTGCACAGAAAATTTTACATGAATGAAATTCACAAAGACCCTCCACCAAAAAAAAAAAACGGAATAAAAATAAAGATCGCTCCCTTAAAAGAGAAAATTTAAGAAAAAATACATCATGACATCAGTTCGGCGAATACACACACACATTCATACATAAGAATATATATACGCAACATATAATCAAAGAGCACGCGTAAGCACGGATGTTAACTTAAAGATACATTGGGCAAGTCAGACTGCTGACACGTAGATTTTGAAAAGTAAAGAAAGGGGGTTAGGTGAGAGAGAGATAGTGTTGTGGAGAAAGGGTAAGTATCTTATAGAACGTAAACAAAAAGGGAAAGAAGAGAGGAATAAATTTAAATTTGAAAGGAAAGATGATAGGAAAAAATGAAAATAAAAAGATAAATATTATATATTAACGGTGAAAGGATAACAAATTAGTCTAAAAAAATTAAGAAAATTAAAAATATTTAAGAGATAATAGTTAATCAATCTGTTGTAATCACAAATACCATCACACCAACTATATAATAAAAATTATACTGATTATACAGTCAACAAAACTATATAATAAACTATATAATAAAAATTATACAGTCAACGAAACTATATAATAAACTATATAATAAAAATTATACAGTCAATGAAACTATATAATAAACTATATAATAAAAATTATACAGTCAACAAAACTATATAATAAACTATATAATAAAAATTATACAGTCAACGAAACTATATAATAAGCTATATAATAAAAATTATACAGTCAACGAAACAGATATAATACAATATAAAGTTAAAAAAATTAACTTAAAAGTAAACCTAATGATTCTATTTAAATTTAATTGTTTAAACTTAATTGTTTAGTTTAAAAATAAATTTTACATATTAATAGTGAAAGGATAAGAAATAGGAATCTAAAAAAAAAATATATATATATATATATATATATATATATATATATAATGGCTGGCCACTTGTATTAAAGGATAATAATCTACCAAGACAGCTAGCTAATCCACATTGCAGACGCTTGCTCAGGCCCATTTGAATTTGCTTAACAATCACAGTGCCCACCTGTGGTTTATATTAAAACTATACTGAGTAGACATTAGTCACAGTTTCTGGGAGGGAGCACATTATCTGCTCTGAACAAGGCCAGTAAGCTCAAACTCTGTGACAATAAATTGTGACTTCAACCATCGACAGCTCCTCAAAGCGAGTCATTTCCCCAAATTCACTCACTGGACTTTGGTCAACCCTTGTTATGGTTTTCAAGCACTTTCTAAATGTGCTACATGCTGGGATCACCTCCTCCAAACCAATAACATCAAGAAGTCACCTTCCTGACAAATTGACTATGCTGAGATTTGAACCCAGGTTTCATGGTCAGAAAGTGAATGCTCTAACCACTTGGCCATAGATCCATATATTTATATATATATATATATATATATATATATATATATATGCATGTAAAAACAGCGAAGCCTTACAATGGTGGACAAATATGTAGACTGCCAAGAAGAAAAATTAGAAATTATGATATTCCTAAATCAAGACGAACTGTTAAATGAAAGAACAGAAATTAAGACTAAATGCATCCACACTAAGAAATACCTCTTAGGTTCGTACAACCATGGATGAAAACGCCATAATTCATTTGAATTTAAACATTGCGCGTTCATAAATTCCCTGCCACGTGGACGTTCAAATAAAACACGATTACAAGAGCATTCTTAAAAAGAAAAATGGTAAAATCAGTTATTAAAAATTGCCTGAAGACACCACTCATGGTAGAAACCTGGGTGGCGAAATAACTCATTTAAAAATGGAAAATATATATATATATATATATATATATATATATATATATATATATATTTTGTTTTTCTTTAATCCGAAGTAGGAAGGTAAATTCCAAGAACCTGATCCTAATCAATATTAAAAATGTTTAACATTAAAAAGTGATGCAGGCAGAGAGCTCAGTGTATTAAGAATACAGAGCCAAGAAGATTTAGAGAAGATTTTCAAAATTCAAAGGTGTTGGATGTACATTTCAACATAGGATCTCTAATAGAGACTCTACGTCACGTCATGTCATGGACATTGTTTTTCCAAATGGCAAAGGCCCTGAGTTAGAGTGTAGAGGGGTTTTTGGCTAACAACAGTCACAAAGTGGAAAAGGACAGAGCTGGTAGTTGCAGGGTTACAGGGTGTTAAAATGGTATATTTAGGAAGGGGAGGAATAGGAGTTCATATTTTATAAAGATAGACAACTAAATGAGTTAAATTAAAAAGGGGTCTAGTAAAAGAATCCATATTTTCTAAAGATAGGTAATTAAAGGAGCTTGGGATAGGAAGGGGGGGGTTAATAGATGTGCAGAGTTAATAAACAAACATTTTAATAACAGTAACCCTCTACGGAAGATTTTTAATAGGTACACCCTTAAAATTAGTTATTCTTGCACCCCGAATATGGACAGCCTTATTAGTTCCCATAATAGGAGTATTCTGGTGAACTTGTGCAATGCTGAATCTAGGTCCAGAATTCTAAACGAATGCAACTGTAATTCTGTGGACGCCTGCCCGGTGGAGGGAAAATGCAAATCCACCCAGGTGATTTATGAAGTCCGCATTTCTCCGTCTAACAAAAAAAAACGACTTCTGGACCTATATCAGTATGTCTGCCGGTCCTTTCAAACAAAGACTGTATGACCACAGGTACTCCTTTTCGAACCCTGGTCAGAGGTACCAGACATCCCTTTTGCAGGCATTCTGGAAAATGAAAGAAGGGGGACTGGATCCTGAAATTAGCTGGAAACTGATAGGTTCAGCCTGTATTCCGAGGAATTTTCGTGATAGGTGCTGTCTATGTTTACTGGAAAAAATTTCAATATTAAAATACCCCCACCAACACCGGCTACTGAATCTTAGGAGGGAATTCATCAGTAAGTGCCGCCACAAGGCAAATTATTCGAATACTTAAATTTAGAATTTAAATCCCCGTTGACTAGATGTTAGAATATAAATTAAAAGGATTCAATTTAAGTTTTAATCTTAATTTTACCCTAATGTTAACCTTAAAAAGTATTTTAACCCCCCTACCTTCCTATCCCAAGCTCCTTTAATTGCCTATCTTTAGAAAATATGAATTCTTTTACTAGACCCCTTTTTCAAAGGTTTAATCAAATAAACTTTAAAAAATTTTTTAAATCTTATATTGAAACCCATTCCTTCTCACCTAAATACACCTCTTCAAACAGCCCAAAATCTTAACTTTTAAAAAATAATTTAACTCATTTAGTTGTCTATCTTTATAAAATATGAACTCCTATTCCTCCCCTTTCTAAATATACCATTTCAACACCCTGTAACCTTGCAACTACCAGCTCTGTCCTTTTCCACTTTGTGACTGTTGTTAACCAAAAACCCCTCTACACTCTAACTCAGGGCCTTTGCCATTTGGAAAAACAATGTCCATGACATGACGTGACGGAGAGTCTCTATTAGAGATCCTATGTCGAAATGTACATCCGACACCTTTGAATTTTGAAAATCTTCTCTAATATATATATATATATATATATATATATATATATATATATACACATATATACACACACATACATACAGCTTTTATGGTTATATCTAGCTGTTTCAACTGTAAAATGATGAAACCTTTCTACCAATCTAGAAGTACACTCAAATTCATGAAGTCGGGGTACTATAGAGGAAAGTTGTATCAGAACGCTTAGCTTGAAATATGTAATCTTGTAAAATACCAAAAAACAATTTTTTTAGCTTTTGGTCGCTGCTTAGAATAAGCAGCGACCAAAAGATTTATGAAATGGAATTTTATCTTGTCTTCAAGATAAAATTCCATTTGCACAATTCCAAGTCGCTTGCCATTTCTACATAATCATATTAATTTAGCAGGAAAATTTTATATTTACAACATTCTAAAAACTAATACAATTAAAACTAATGTAGTGTTTCTCACTTATCAATTTATAAAGAAATAAATGTAAACAATTATTCATAAATTTATAAACATTTTCTAAATTATTAAAATATGTGAACCAACTTTAAGGAAACCCTTAGTTACCATTTTATAAAGTTTAAATCAATTGGGAATTAGATGTTTTGCCAACAATTCCAATCAATAATAGTGTTTATTAGTTTTGTTGCAAATTCTCAAGAACAAAGAAAACATAAATTCATTTTTATATCTTTAGGTTTTATTACAGTCCTAACAATTGCTTTGAAAAACAATAAAAATCCCCAAGGAGTGAAGGTAGTTAAAATAACAGTGGTGTCAAGGGAAAAACTTTTTTTTGACAATGTTTTTTTTTTTTTTTGGTTTTTTTCAGACAAGGTCCAATTTTGCCATCAATTAGATATTTACTATTAAATTAAACATAAACATTCATCATTTACATTTAACTTGAATAAACCAGAAAATATATAATAATCATACATTTTTTTGTACCAAATGCAAGTACTGTCTGGAATAACCTTGATGGCACAAATTTTTCAGCTTTTTATAAGTGTACCGGTTCAAATAAATGTTTCACCACTAATTTTTATTCAAATTTCATAAAATAATCCCAGCTTGGAGATAATTATTTGAAAAATGGTAAGCGTTTCTTACCCAATAAGTACCAAGTCAAATCAAGGAAATGATTTCATTGTGCAGGCACTTGTGTTTGGTACATGACAGTACATATATTTTTGTATAATTACAGAATTCTGATCTGTTTTTATTCTTTCTCTTTTTTTTCCCCCTCCCCATCCTTTTTTGTTTTGCTGCTTAACCTGTTCCGCCCTTACCCTTGGACACCAACAGAATCAATATCTACACCCTACCCTCCCATTCATCATTCTTGGCGTCCTGTCATTCATCTCAGCTGGACTCTCCCTGCTGCTTTCTGAGACTAAAGACACCAAGTTGCCAGATAACATTGATGACCTTAACCAAAAATATATGCATAACATCCCAGTGATTATAGTGAACGAACCAGAGGATAGTCCACCGCAGACGACCACGATGGTCAACGGTACAGGCACTACAAATGGTACCACTACTACAGCAATAATACCATCCAGCTCACCTGCCCTGGCTATAAGTGCCAATGGTTCGACACTGCCCACTACCGAACTCTGAATGTCCTCATGAGGGGAAAAAAAAAATATCACACACAAAATGAAATGAAAGAAAGGAACATGAATGAAATATTACATTTTTACCAGGTCTCATATTGTTTGAAATATTAAAAAAAAAAGAAAGAAAGAAAAAGCTATTCTTTCAAATCCTCAATAACATTAATATTGACACTATTATTATACTTTTTTTTGTGGGAAGCAAATACAAAAATAACAGATTTCTAAAAGGATACCATAAAAAACAACAAAGGTGAGAGAGTGGAAGATGCTGTCTATAATTTTGAAACGAATCATTGTTATTCCAAGAGTTGTTTGAGCAATTCGGCTGTGAGTGTTATCGTCCGTATGCCCCCTGTGAAAAGGAAAAAAAACCAAGTTGGTTGTTATATTAGCCCTCCCCAACCATTAATTTCTGAAAAAATGAAAAAAAATAAATAAATAAAAAATTGAGGACCATCTTCTTCCTTAAAGATTCTATGTCTCAAGAAAGCTACTAGAGAATGGATTGCCTAAAAAGTGCTTACACTATAAACAACACAAAGTGTTTACTTGTCCGAGCATTTCTTGGAATGAAAATGAGTAGATGTTTTGAAAAAAAAAAAAAAAAGAAAATAAATTATCATAATTCAAATTTTTGAGGCTATTGACAAAAATAAATTTTCTGTGTTTGTCAGAAAAGTGAATATTTAAAAAAATGAGCTTTATTTTTCTCCTCCGTCAGTGAAAATTAAGGTCTGGAAGTTAGTGATGTTGCATTTAGTTTATCTCGTGTCTTTGTTATTTTTTATCCCAATATTTCGGCCGGCTGATTTTCCAGCTTTCCTCAGGTTTATAACAATTTTCAGGGAATTTTTCTAACAGGACCATTTTTGAGTAGATCTAAGATTTTGAACAGAATGAGGTCCAAAAATGTTTGCACTTCAGTTGTAGCTTTTTAAATGTAAAATTGACAAGAGTAAAGCAAAAATAAATAAACAAAATGGTCCCACTAGTTTAAAAAACAAACCAAAAAAAAAAAAAATAGCCTCTATACATAGTTGAAAACATGTTTTGCACTGGAGCTTTTTGCATATTATGAAAAAAAAAAAATTCAAATTTTTTTAAGTTTATGGATTTTTTTTTTTTTGTTTAGTTCATAGGGGGTTGGTTTGTTATTTTTTCATTTTATGGTTTGTTTTTTTAGGGGTATTCAGTTTATGGGAATTTTTTTTTAACTTTTTTTTTAGTTTAGAGGGTTTCGTTGATATTTATTTTGTCCAGTTTGCAACTTAGATTCTTTTGTTTTTTTTAATTTTTTTTTCCTGTTTACAAGTTTGGGGGATCTTTGTAGAATTTCTTTATCTGGATATTTAAAAAAAATATTTTATAATTGTGCTTAGCTTAAGCAGGATTGGAGCTGAAAACTTAGTCTTTCCCCTGGATTCATGTCTATTCTCTATTTTACCAACTCTTGTATTTTTTTGTTACATTAATGATTCTTTCTTGTAAATAAATAATCCACTTTGGCTTCTACTTAAAAAAAAAAAGAAAAAAGTGAAATTTAAGGCTCTTAAATTTTACAGCTTCAAATTGAACCTCACTAACCCAGCAAATCCAGTGTTGTTAAACTTAGGGTAATAAACAAAGAAAAGATGTGGGGATACAAACTAATGCCTGTATTGTGCTGTATTACCAATACCAAACAAATTGAAACAAGATCAGTAGACTTAACAAAATTTCAATCTTTCCTGGATCATTTATTTCTCTTTATATACATTTTCCCTTTTTAATCCAGAATAAAGTTTACAAGTTTTAAATAGATTAAATGGTATTAATGTTTGTCTTTCTACATTAGTTACAATCAAATACATTTCTGCTTTAGTGTTATGTCGCCAAGTATAAATGAATAACTCAACAACAGAATCAGAATATAAGTTGTATTCCGCAGAAAGACGGTTAGTATGTACAGAAGTGATTAGTAATATTTACAATAGAAAAGATACAAGAGTCCAATCCGTCATAAGACGTGTGTATACGTGATTACTTCCGGTACGCCACCGAAAGTGTGACTAACTCTTCACTGACTCGCACTGACTCAAGTGGAGAATTCACAACTAAAGTAGGGTCCAATGAACTGTTTAATCTATTCCTTCTATAATTTTTAGACGTTCAATGCTATCTATGATTCATTGATTATTCCTGGTATTATATAAATAGCATTTTGCTCCATATCTTTTCAATTTATAAATATCTTTAATTGCGAAATGGAAATATCTCTTGGAAGAAAAATATTAGCAACAGAATGACAGACAACAAAGCCTATTTCAAGACCCAGTTGAAGCATGATGATCACTTAATAAACAAATGTATCTGAGCATCTCACATGAAAGGCTGGAACAAATAATACTGCAATTTAAGAAATGTAGTAGTAAGGATGGGTACTGTGGTGCAGTGGATATCGGCTCAGAATGAAAAATGGGAGAGCCAAGTTTGAATTCCAGTTGAATTCATTGCATTCACTTACGTGCCAATACCCTTAGGAAAGGTACTAATCTATCTGTTCTCCCTTCAGCTATGGGCTAAATAGCAGGACTGATTGGGTTCTATAGCCTTGGTTGGCAACCAGTCTACTGCAGAAAGTAGTCGCAACCTACTGTGAAAAAAAATTATCTGCCTAGTCAGTCATGACTATTTTGAGACATGATCATCTAACTGTGTATTCCATATGGCACCTAACTGACTTAGTGAGTAGCAAAGAAACTGATTAATTAAATGCTTCATTTTTCTCAGGAACTAATTTTCTCTAAAGGCAGATAATTTTATTCGTATAGATTATAAAAATGATTAAGGCAAGTAATCATTCATAAACTTTAATTAGTTTATTTCTCTTATTACAGATGGGACAGGAAGTATATAAATTCATATTGATAATAATTATATGGCTTAATTAATAATTGTTGGTTACAATCTACGGAATGAATACTTGCGATTTAAAGAATACACAAACATGTGAAAGTTAGTCTTCACTATCCTAACTTGAAGAGGAGGTGAATAAAACGAACTTAACAAACAAGCAAATATAATGAACCTAACTGGAATTGGAACACCGATTAATAATTCCAAGCCATTACCCATTACATTACCTGTAAACTCAAGCTTACAGAACCAAGTAGTCACCCATCTAGGTATTGACCAATATCAACGTTGCTTAACTTTGGTGATCGTCTGGGAACTGGTGTTTCAACGTGATGTTATCATAAGCCCTTTATACTACACACACATCCAAGCTTACATCAACTGGAAGTCCCAAGCGGTCACCCATCTAGGCATTGACAAAGCTCTACATTGTTTAACTTCAGTGATCACACAAGAAATGATGTTTGAATGTGATGCAGCTGTAAGCCTTATGTTTTGTGAATTTTGCTTTGCCTTGAATTATATTCTCTTGTAGTGTTTTTCTGTCTTCTTTCCCTTCTTATTGAGAACATTGCACTTGATAATACCTATGTTCTTTAGACCAGTGGTTCCCAAAGTTTTTCTGTCATTTTCTCCTACACTCAGTTCAACCATCCAGATTTCCCCCTTCTTGTGTATGAGAGAATGAGCAGTTAAAACACATTGAGACTATTTACTAATTTATTTTTCAAATGTACAAATATACTGATAAACTTATAGTTACAGAGTAAAGTGGATAGAGAGCAGTTAGTGACAACTAAGCATAGCCATAGAGAGCGGTTAGTGACAACTAAGCATAGCCATAGAGAGCAGTTAGTGACAACTAAGCATAGCCATAGAGAGCAGTTAGTGACAACTAAGCATAGCCATAGAGAGCAGTTAGTGACAACTAAGCATAGCCATAGAGAGCAGTTAGTGACAACTAAGCATAGCCATAGAGAGCAGTTAGTGACAACTAAGCATAGCCATAGAGAGCAGTTAGTGACAACTAAGCATAGCCATAGAGAGCAGTTAGTGACAACTAAGCATAGCCATAGAGAGCAGTTAGTGACAACTAAGCATAGCCATAGAGAGCAGTTAGTGACAACTAAGCATAGCCATAGAGAGCAGTTAGTGACAACTAAGCATAGCCATAGAGAGCAGTTAGTGACAACTAAGCATAGCCATAGAGAGCAGTTAGTGACAACTAATCAAAGCATAGAGAGAGGTTAGTAACAAATAAAAGGACTTTTGTTTGCTCTTCTACTTCAGAATTAAATTAGTGAGAAGGGTGATGCTGCTTCGTGTGCACCAGTGTATCAATATCAATCAAGTACTTATCAGCAAAAAGCACAGCCCAAAATGCCAAATACAGGTGGGGGATACTAGAATCAAGTACAAAAATTTAAATACCTAGGAATTGTTCTAACAGGAGATGGAAAGTGCGACACAGTGATCTGAAGGTAAATTTGCATAGCAAAGGACATGTTTCAGAAGTACTTTAAAGTACTAAGACACAGGAAAATTTCACTAGAAACAAAGAGTGCTAGATTGTTATGTGATGTCAGTTCTTCAATACGGCAATGAATGCTGGACAATATCATTGAAGATGAGGAAAAAACTTGAAGCAGTGGAAATGTGGTTCTACAGATGGATACTGCAGATGTCATGGACCGAGCATGTGAGCAATGATGAGGTTTTGGAAAGAATGGCAATGAAAAGAAAATTAGTAGTGAACATCAGGAAGAGACAACTGAAGTTCCTGGGACATGCAATGAGGAAGGAGGGCTTGGAGAACCTGATGCTAACAGGCCAAATAGAGGGAAAAAGAGACAGGGGAAATCAGCGGATAACATGGATCCTTATATTCTGGAGTACAACTGCCATTTCCTTAATGAATGGTAGATCATCTGCATCGATATTTTCAAATCGGACCCTCATGCTGCTCAGGTTATAAAATTGCTCTCTACTGAGAGTGAGGTTGCCACACCCAATCAGGAAATACTTTACCATATATAAACATCTCATCTGCTTCAGATTCCAACTGTCCAAGTAAAAAAACTGCGATTTTGATGTGTTTGTTTTGAGTCTACCCTAATTCTTAACTCTATTCTTTTCACTTCAAAAGAACTTGCATATACCGCAATGCTGTTACCAATTTTGTGGGGTTTGAAGCAGGGTTTGCCAATCTTGGTCCTCAAGTCACTATGTGGGATTATAATCTCACTAGCAGTATAGCCTGGCATTGCTTGGGTGTAATGAAAGCTTTAAAACTACTCCACAGTCCTGGAGCTCAGACTCTTTGGACATTGGTATGAAAGACTAAAAACCAATAGTTGTTTCCAGTTAAAGTGAAACCGTAGACTGAAAGAAAAATGAATGGATGTAAGTCAAATTTTGATTTTCTGGTATCGATATCAAATAAGTTTTTTTCGTCGTAAACTGAGTTTTGAAGGCTAAATAAGTCCTCTGAGTAAATGGTATCATCGCTGAGACTAAGAACTACAATTATACCTACTTAGAGTCAAACCCAAAGCAAGAACTTAAATAAAAGGGCTGAAAAAATACAGACATACAGGCAGATAAACAGACACACAAACATCTTGCCTTTTATATATATATATATATATATATATATTATCGATTGTCTGCACTATTGTAAGAACTGCAACCTTGAAACTTCTGAATATCGTTTCTTATGTCTTTGTCTATGAGTGTATCAAATTTGATTAAAATCGAACCACTCCTTCTATAACCCAATTTTTTCGATTATCGATATTTATTGGGGGTACGTAAACACAAAACTTAGCTAAGAACATTCATAGATGCTTATAGTACAACTGTGTAAATTTTCAAGAAAATCGGTTCAGCCATTTCGAAGTCTATAGGTAACGGACACACACAGACAAAGTTCCATTTATAAATAAGTACACTCATTATTGGAGACCATGTCCAGAATTGATCCAGCTGTTGACTCAGTCGTCATTTTCACTGAATTCCAATTAAAATCTTTCTTAACTTGCACATCAAGTCTAGTCTTACTGGGAATTTAACGATTAAGAACTTAGCCAGGCAGGCATTAATTGGAATATGTTATATGACAATGTTATTATGAATGACACGTTTTCATAATAAAAATTTATCGTAAAATAATCAGGCCGGTAGATATAAATATAAAATAATGTTTAATTAAAAACAGAATATCTACTTGAATACGAGATCAATAAAAAAAAATAATGTCCAAACAAATCATTTCAAATTGTCGGTTGTTTATAACCAAGTTTCGTTACTCTTCATTAATTTCTGTAACATGTTTACATTTGTTGACATTCCGATACATTTCCGAGCAGATATGGTTATTGCGATAGATTGAAAACTGTGTTATATAGGGTTGATTAAAACCTCGTTTAGACTAATGGTTATTCGTGGTCGAGAGGTCTAAGACATGCCAGATCATATGTTAGCTTCCCCTATGTGGATAGGGATCGCAGGTTTGAATCCTGCCGAATGACACACATTTTCGTAATAACAATTTACCATAAATAATCCAGCCGGTAGATATAAATATATAATACTGTTTAATTAAAAACAGAATATCTACTTAAATACGAGTATTGATAAAAAATAATGTTCAAACAAATCATTTCAATGTGTTATATATATATGTACCTTAATGGATATGTTCCAATCCTCATAAATACACTGAACACTATTGTAAGGGGGGTTATATTGCTGTCTAGCCGTTCATGACTAGCAGTGGTTATCTACTTCTCACAGCTGGCAAGTATTGTATTTTGTTGATGTTATAAAGATGAGCATTTCATTTTCCAACTTCTGTTTTGGTTATTTCTTATTCAATAACCTTTTTAGGTTACAACAGAAACATGAAAAAGAAAATTTCTACAAAATTTTTAATGTAAATTTCTTTAAAATAGAAACAATAATAAGAATGTTATCTTTTAATAAAACAAAACCCCAAAATGTTACTAAAATACTACAACTTGCTGATTTTCGGTAGATTTTTCAAAATTGGGTTTTTTGCCAAATGATTCTTAAATGCTAATTATTACAATTATTTTTTACTCTCTAGAGATAAAAACAATTTCAGTCTAACTCTTTTCATAAGTTATTTCCAGTTCTATAGCAAATTTTTTTTTTTTTAATCATATCACCCCAAGCAAGGCGATAACGCCACTGATGCGCAGGGGGCTATGTAAGGGTAAAAAGAATGGAAAAGAGAAAGCCGGAAACCGCATCCTAAACAGGAAACAAGGGATGAGCCTCTTCACCTGTTCAATAGATGTGGGTGGAGTGTGAACCGGGTACACAATTTTTTATATCAGGTTTTTCCAATATTTCCTTTTTATTAACAGCACAAACATTTAGATGATAGAATTTCACTTTGATAACAATTTGGAGATTACATCCTCCCTCCTCTATCCTCAGATGTCAATTTCCTGCCAAAATTTCATGTTAAAAATTCTGAAGCTACTGGATTAATGAGATCTAATTTGTATTATGCCCTCCAAGACATTGACTGGAGGTTTGAGCTGCTTAGCCCTTCAAGTTGAATTCAATTTCTGGATTAAGTAGTGCTTCACCATAAGGAAAGAGATGAAAGTTCAAATTCTTGTAAACATCAGGCCTGAAGAAAGATAGATTCAACTGATGGAGATAACATATCTACCTTGACAAAATAACAGGCTTTCTTTAAAATCGCTCACTGATTAATAGGTTAAGTGCTATTCATGATACACCCTTGGGTGATCATGTCTAAAAAGACACATGACTGACTGGGCAGAAGATTTTCCTGCAGTAGTTTGCCATTCCTTTCTGTTGTAAACTGGTTCCAAACCAAGGCTTTAGAACCCAATCTATCCTATTTTACCCATAGCTGGAGGGGAAAGTAACAGATTAGTAATTTTCCCAAAGGTATTTGTGTGTAAGTGAATGCAATGAATTCAACTGGTACTTGAACTCTACTCACCATTTCCTCATTCCAAGCTGATATCCACTGTACCACAATGCACATCCGTTATAACACACCTGGCTAAATCTATCCCACTATAAATATTTCTTTTGGCCCCACAGGTCATATTATGATATAATAGTTTTTTTTTGTTTATTTTTGCCTTAAAATTATTATAATTAAAAATATGTCTTTTCTTTATAAATCACCAAGTCCATCCCATCAGATTTGCAATTAGAAGTGACTGGCCTGCAGTTAAATGACACATTGAAAGATAAAAAAATTAACCGACTTTTAGAAATGACTTGTAAATGAAAGGTGTTTTTTGTTTTTTTGTTTTTTTATTAAAGATAATTAATCTTGATACATTTACGTGAGAAGACATTTTCAAGAGGTCATGTATAATAAATCAGTATATTGGTCGGGAAACACAAATTTAATGTTTATTTTTCTTTTGTGTGCCCTGTTCTATCAAGATGTGGGTGATCACAGCTCTTTCCAATTTCCCCTCTTTGTAGCTCTTATGAATCATTAAGACCCTCCCCATCTGACTGACCCTCCCATCTAACTGACAATTAAAAGTGATCAATCTGCACTACAACGATGAAGTAAAAGACAAAAACAAAGAGAGAAGGTTAATTAACTTTTACAAATGATATCCACCCCATGTGCGTTGTAGTGCAGTGGGTATCAGCTCGGAACGACAAATCGGGGAACCGAGTTCGAATTCCATTTGAATTCCTTGCATTCAGTTATGCGCAAATACCCTTGGGAAAGGTACTAGTCTGTTTCTACCCTCCAGTTATGGGTTAAATAACAGGACAGATTGGTTTCTATAGCCTTGGCTGGCAACCAGTCTACTGCAGAAAGTAATGGCAACCTACTGCGGGATAATTCTTCTGCCCAGTCAGTCATGTCTCTTTTGAGATATGATCGCCCCAAAAAAAAAACTGACTGATCCACCCCAGACACAACATATACAGGTATACCTCAGGTTACATCATTTCAAGTTGAGTCGTACTTGATTATGTCATT